>BGZK01003034.1:0-33980 GCA_005406025.1 Eumeta japonica | reverse complement strand
TTTGTCGATTAGACTAATCAATGGAACGAATACAGGAAAATGCATTACTGATTTGTATTGGAAAGTACTATAGATATAAATTAAAAAGCATGAGGACTGCCAACAGAAGTGAAAACTAAACTATGATATAACAGTTGTTTTTTTATTCAAATTAATTTTGATAGTGAATTTAAATTTATAAATTGAAACTATTTACATTAGTCTTGTAACGTAATACTTATAGCTACAGACAAGGTTTTGACATCTATTGGCTTTCCAAGCAACAACTGTATTTATTTTCATATGATGTATTTATTACCGAAACACATGAGCTACGCAAGCCCAGTATTGAATTCAAATACGCTTTAAAAAATATTAGTATATTTTATACTCAATTTTTACTTTAAGATACTCAATTGCCTTTAAGGTACAAATTAAACAGAAACACAATTTAAACAACGCACAGTTTACACACATTCAATACATATATACACAGTATTGATTTACAGGGACTGAAGACGTGTATTAATAAGATGCATATTGGTTTATATGTTATAGTCGGGTGCATACTTTTTCACCTGTGTAACGTGTACTAGCATTCACTGACTGAGCAAAATATACGTAATTTATAGCTACAGATATAATGTTAGCGTTAGACGTTGTGACGATGTCGCACACGACTTACATGAAATTATTCCCATCTTAACCTGGCTATATGAGTTTTAACATCTAAACTTTATTTATATTGAATTTATTGACATCCACGCTAGCATAGCTAGGGAAATACCTAGGGAAAACTGACGTAATGCATTTTTGCTACTGACAGAATAACTTTTGAGTGCACAGAGTCAGCAAAAAAAAAAACAAGAATCGAAACAGTCTAGAGATCGGTATAGGAGCAAAACCAACTTGCTAGGTTATCTCTAATGTGTTGTTTGTTCCCAGAAAATAAAGAGTTAAGCTTTGCAAAAAATTGCTAAATAAATACTACAAAATTGCAAAATTTATTACTTTTCCAAATGATTTATACATTTTATTTGTTTTATGAGATATGTACAAGTGCAGGCCGGATAAGAGACATCTCCTTTTATGGTATAACTGACTAGACCTAAATTAACTTTAATGTTTTATTCTATTGATTCAATATATAAGTTTCGACAAAGCTTCCCATATTTTTTATTTCAGTTCCTAATATATTCCAAGGCCACTAGTATCTCTATCTAGTGCCACTAAGATTCTATAAAAATTTAGGTGGTAAGTTGACGTCTCAGCAAGGATAATAAACTCATGATATGTTATTAAAAAATATATGTGCACGTCAGAAGATTTGAAATATTACAAAATATAGGTTTTCTTTAATTAAATAAGGAAATATGTTTTGTGACAAAATTGATATTCGTACATTTTGCATCAAAAATTGAACCGTCATGTGACGCCTGGCAGATGTACAACATCGATACTTTTTTATAGAAAATATATATGACATAAGAACATGATACATCAAATGAAATAAATATAGCATAATCAAAAACGAAATATCCAGATGGAAAAGAAACTATGCAATAGCTTAACAAAAAAATAGAAAATTAAAAAATTTTTAGAAATTGAGACGATTCAATGAGTTTCTTGTGTAATAGTAATATTTTATGCTGCTTCTGATAATATTATCTCAGACAATTGGTCGTTGATAACCAGAATATGAAAGAGAGAGTATAACTAAGAGGTATGACGCGTCGCCGCGCACTTAACAAGCTCGTCAACAGCCGGTCTGGTCTACCACAGCAGATATAACATAAAAAATACATTTAAGCCTAGGGTATATTTTTAACAACTGATGAATTTCAAAAATAGTTGTCTTGAATAACACAATTATTTATTTAACGTAAGATCACTGTCTTCAAAAAGAGGATATTATAAAATGATTTAATGGTAGAATGATCAATGAATTAATATATAAATAAATCTATATAATAATGCATTACAAAATAAGCATTACCTATCATCTCAAGAATCTGTTGTTCAGAAATAGTTCCTCCAGAAATAGAAATTAATAAAAGTCACGGCTATCTCCGTACACTTGTATATATTAATGTGGTTTTCCTTCGGGTCAGCTCACGTAGATCTAAAATTAATTTCACATCTTTATATCGAGCAATCTGTTCTAATTGATGATGCTGACAGTATTATTTTCGACGTCTATTCTAAGTCTCTGTTCTCAATTCCAGTTTTAGTCCCACTTTAGATTCTGATCGATCCAGCTTTCTGATTCTGATTTCACAATTGATTCCATTTTGGCCTTTGCACCTGATTCCGTTCCCAGTATTGCTCTTTGTTGTGGTACCAAATCCGCTTTCTGATCTCGACTTTTATCCCGCTTTTGATCCAGATTATTCATTACATCATTACTCTACCTGGTGAAATACACCAGAATGAAATGTCCGTTTGCTGCAACGTTGTCTATTTTACGTAAATATAATAATTATATATAAAAGTTCTTGCACTTTATTAAGGTATTTTTTGTGTATATGTTTTGTATAGTTCTAAAATTATGTGTCGTTACACTAATATTAATATAAGGGAAAGAATGTATGTAAAATGTATGTTTTACCATTGAACGCTGAAAGAAATTCCTGAACGGAATTGATGAACCTTGGGAAACATAAAACGCGAGCCGTCTCTAGGAAAATGTGAAATATTTAAAATATATTTATGTTCTAAATTAAAATACATTTAAATTAAAACAATAAAACCAAATATCAGATGGTTATTAATAATAAAATATCAAATTTATTTGACTGTATTATTCTTCGATCTTACGAAATTATTTACCGAAGATATATATTATCATTATTTGTTGAAAATATAAATTTCATTTCGCAATTCAATCGAGTTTCTTGATTGACTTATTTATATATACGCACATAAAACTAATCTCTTTACTTTTAACATTTGATTCACAAATTCATTCAAATACATCACTTCTATCCATTTAATAAAAACGTAATAGAGTGAAATCTGCACATTAATTAAATTTAAAAAATTAAATGTTGTAACATAATACATGCACCAACACAACTACTTTTAAAGTTTTTCTGTCTTGTCTGTATGTTTTTTCGAATATTTTTCTGTTTATTTGTTCAAGCATCAATTCAATTCAAGGAAAACTAATAAACCGATTTAAGAAAAATTGTTTTCTTTATTGGCAGTAATGTAGTGTTTTACGTTAGGATACAACTCATCACAGTACATCATCAAGGGGATAGACACAAACAAATTCAAATTTTCCTCTCCATTTAATTTAAAATTTTACTAATATCTTTTGAACAAATAGTATTTATCGACTGTTAGATTTTGACTGCAAGGAGTGTTACAGAAGAAGAACATAATATTCAATTATCCACAATTGTCTCATTTTAAACAGTAAGGTTCTTGGAAAAGAGGGAAATCTCGCTATAAACATTATGACTTTGAAGAAGATGAATACAATGAAGAAATGAATGGCAGCTTTTTAAACTTTATTAAATTTCATAACTGCACAAGAATCAAATCGCGGGCAGCAGCTAGTTCACGGATAAAGCTGTAAACGCTTACTATAAAACTACATAGGTACACCCTATAAATTAGAGATAAACAGCAAAGAGAGAAGTATTCAATCTAGGTATTGAGAGAGCACTAGGTGGGAAAAAACCAAAAAAACACGAAGCTAACCGAATGGCACGTCACACGTAAGATGTTTCCCTTTAGAAATATATTCAAGATTAAAGTAGCTTTCTACTAATGAACTTTTTATCAGTTTTCTTTTAGATTTGTAGAATAAATTCAATAGTTCCAGACAAAAACAATTTTTTCCTGTTTACAATATTGCTGTACATAGATTTCGTAACTATTTTCATCTAATTTACATGTTGTACAAACATTTTAGGCCGAATACCAATCGTCCGAATAAATTCAGATATATGATAGACCAGTCATCGACTTTCACGAAGATTTGTAGAGATTTTAATGCAATATCATAACTTGATTCAGAAAAGTCATGACAATTTGTAATGTGTCTCATTGTCTAAATAACAAAGTATGCTTTTCGATTAGCTGACAGTTTACTCAAGGCTTATTAAATTTATAATGCCTGCGTGCCTATGCCTCGCGAGGGTGCACACGCACTTCTTCGCGCGAGGCGTGCTCACTATGAGCCACAGAGCGTTGAGCCGTACTGTGTACCGTCGTCTATTGACTCGCCTTGCTTCGTTTGAACAATATGGTTGCCTTATTGTAAGTTGTTGGCCGTCACCAATATTATTGAAATAGAAGATTAATAGATCTGTAGAAAAATCGTTCGGCCACACAAAGGCCAATCCTAGTTTATTGAGATCCTGTTAATCGTCGATCTTGATACGGTTATGATGGCGCATGAGTGCAAGTCCGCTTCCGTACAAAGGCACGCTCGGTAGTCATTTCCCGTGTTTTAAACCTAGGTGTCGCAAAAGTGTGTTTCTGTGAAACAAGTAATATATTTGAAACGTGAGCACTGGCCAGCTTATGACATACCTTGGTTTTAAGGTTGATCCATACGAAAAGCACTGTGTCCAGCGGTTTAATGACAAAGCGCCATCTCAAGCCACTGTGTTTCGATAACTTAGAGTATTTTGTAATGGACGTAATTCACTTCAAGATGAAGAATATTCGGGAAGGTCTGTTTCAACAGTCACCCCCGACAATGTAGCCTGTGCTCGTAAAATGATAAAAGATGGCAATCGATGCACCTACCATATAATTCAGAATACTTTGGGATGGGATCTGCAGCGGTTAATAAGATCTTTCATGATAATTTAAAAATGAAAAAGATTGTTTCTTGTTGGGTTCCAGTCATTTTTCGCTACATTGCAAATCCGAGCGTATAAGGATCGGCCGACAGAGATTTATTGAATAAAGGCGGTTACCGAATATTGATTAGAATTGCGTGATGAAACAGACATTCCCCTTTGTAACTTGCCTCAGGAAAATAGGATATTCATAAAGATGATCGAAAGCAAAACGTCATGAAGAAAATTCGTGCAATAAAAAAATGTGTGGCGTGTTTTTCAAAAATACAGGTTTGGTCAAAGCTATTAATCTAAAAGGGGAGAAAATCGTCACGGCGGCATTGAAATACAACATATTTTGCCAGAAGTTCTCCAGACTCTTAGAATCAGAGTCCTAATGCATTCATCATGCAATCCACGACAATGCATCCTTTGATATTGCACTCTTTGTGAAGTTTTTGAAAGAACATAAGATCATGATCTTAAAGCATTCACCCTACTTCACTGCATCTCGCATTGCGCGAATTTTAGTTTTCATTTAAAAATAATTGCCAAGTCACCGTTTTACATCAAAAGAAGGGGTCGACTCCACTATTACTGAATATTTTGATTCTATTCCTGGACACGACAGGCGCGATTCTATCCGTACGTGAGAAACTCCTCTACAGAAGTGTACGGACGCTGAAGCAGACTTTGTTATATATACATAGATCTGGTGTGCCTTGCTTATATAGTTTTTCCGCATCTCAATAATTTTGAGGTAATCCTCGAATGGAATCGTAAATCCGTTATCATAATAAAATCATGCGTGAGTACGCTTTGAAGGTTATCGAAAAGATGTTAAGTACAAAAACGGCAGACTTATACAATAAATCTTTAATGCGATCCTACAAAACAGAAAATTGGAAATATAAAAAAAAACGAGAGGTTATCGTGGGACACCCAGTAGGAACGAAGTTCCTTTTGCTTTATAATTATGTGTTATTAAATAATAAGCACATTACCGAATGTATTTAATCATTTCTTTTGATTTTTTTTTTTATAAATCATGGAAATAAACATTTTTCTATTAATTATTATTATTGTAAAATAAAAAAATAAATATGAACTTAATCATTATATTCTGTTGATACGCATAGCACAGTTTATACTGCAGGAATATTCCGATACTTAGACAAACACTTGTAAACAAGCTATAAGATAGTCAAAGTATCTAGAATAGCGTTTCAATATATTCTCGTTATGTCTTTGAAGGCATATTTATCATTTTTCATAGTTTTGATATTCTTTTTATTTGAGTATTAGAGCTTTTTGGAGAGCTCTATTGAAAAATAATTTAAAAGTTTTCTGAAAAGTAGATTAAAGAAAAATGTAATGTGCCATCCACTAATTATGGCCTTCCGCTGACCTTATTCCAAAATCTTAATACACAAAAGATTGCGACACAAGACGTAGTCTGTTTCTAATTCCAACATCAAGACATGAACATGTGATTTCCCAATAAGCTTTGATTTACCGTCTGAGGACAACCGAACTTGGTTTACTAGTAAGCCACAATTAAACTCGGTCTATCAAAGTTCTTCGTTTCCAGGTTCATTAATCGTTTTTCTTTTCTCGCAATTCACCTTAAGGCGCGAGTACAGTACGTGAAATCCTTCATAAATGTGATATTAAAAGCGGCCATCCCTAATATTCAATATAGTTTCATAGTGTAAGTACCTGAGGAACGGAGCTCTGTTTAGAGTCTTTGGAGTTTGCCGCGGGAGTATAATAATTTCCCAAGGGAAAAGTTACTTATATTCATTTCTAACAATAAATATTTAGATATGTGATATACATACTTTACATAAGAATAATATGCATAATTTACGTGCTACCTACTCCCGTTAATAATTTCACGTAGTATTTATCTTCTTATGTCCTGTCTTGAAAACGTTACGCTAAACCTACTGGTACTTCAAGACTATACTAAACAATATAGTATACGCACGCACACGCACACACACACACACACACACACACACACACACACACACACACACACACACACACACACGCAATCATTTCGGGATATCGATATGTAAGACGGCAAAACTTCGGTACTCAAAATCTTGTATTAAACAATGATAGCGGCTATCTAAATTGCTGAGATTGAGATAGTTACAAAATAGTAGATTACCCTAAGCTACGATATGAATATAGTTAATTTCTATGCCACATGTATCGATCTCATCCTAAATTGGATCCCGACCCCACTCGTATATCACGATTCCAATTGTGTTCTCGTTATTGTAAGAAGAATCACTAATTGTGTAATGCACTCGTTCTTGAATTTAAATACTTCAAGTTCTTATGTTTTGCTAACGTAAAGATTAAATGTGTATACGACATTTTACTAAAATCAATTTAAACTGAAAATGAAACAATTATATCAACACTCGATTCTTTAGTCTTTTGGTCCGACATTTACTTTAGTCACAATTTTATGTAAAATTAAAGTCGATTAATCACACAAGTATTTTAGTTTAAGAGCCTTATACACTAACAATTTGAATGATTGAATTTATACGCTTTGATGAGCAATCTCTGAGGAAACATATATTTTCGAGTTATCATTCAATTATTGATACAGTATTAAATCATTAAATTGCTTGTACATATCCAACTAAAGAATAAGATTGCTTAAGCTTTGATTTAGAGAGTCACCAGCAAATCTAAACCCTTACCTAATATTATTTTTAATGCTTCTACACTACAACAATTTAAAATTTAGGTCTTATGCTGGAAAGCGAACGCAAAGTCTTCGAGAAAATGGACGGCAAGAGTCCAATGTCCAAATATTGGATGCCCTTAGTTTGGGCGACGAACATCATCAACCGAGCTAGGAAAGAGGGTCTCATAAGCAGCGACCACATAGTGCAGACGCTGCTGGTCGAGCTGTCCGACATCCGGCGGCGGCTGGAGCGCTCATCGGCTACGACACCGTGTGTGCGCCTCTGGTATACACTCAGGCAGTTTCGGTTGCGCCCTGCGCAGTCACGTAGCATTGGTACAACCGTTGCCTATTAATATTCAATGCACGAATCCGTGATGAAATACCCGTCTAAATATTCAATACGTATTAAATAATTATTACTCTTTACTAGTCACTAGAGGACCGCATCATTGTTACACGTCATGTCAATTAGGATAGTGGTTTACATAAACATTTTCGATTCGGTGTTGTGATTGCACAATAATTTTAGGGTTTCCTAACACTTAAAAATATTAAAATTATTTTCGCTGTCTGTTAGTACGTCTTTTTTAATGGGATCGCTATTGGAGTGGAGTTGAAATTAATTTTAATATCTACTGTTTGTTATTCCTATACTTTTGGAATATAAAGCCATAAACTACCCATCGGAGCGAAGTGAGTCTATTAATCACTAGCATGATTGATATAATATAATATCAGAGAAGGGTAAGACAATTTTACAATAATAAAAAGTACCCGCACTAGGTAGTTGATATCAGACAGTTACCATTGTTAAAGCCCAAAACGATAACCGCATTAAGAAAGAAACATCAAAAACTTGAAATGTGGTTAGAAACATAATCTCATATGATATGGGGAAAATTTGAGATAGTCATATATTTTTAAATGAATAAATATTTTTGTAATCTAAGCTCTAGTCTACCACCCATATTTTTCATCTTCATAATCCAATAAAGAAAAGGAAGGAAAAAGCTGCACACAGATTTTATTAGAGGCAAAACCCTCGTGCATAAGTAAGAGATACACACTTGACTCTCTTTAGCCTTGATATTGATTGTTAACGCGAGCGAACTAAGGATGGTTTTGATTCGAATCGAAGTGAATTTATATCGATATAGGTGAAGTAACAAACAACCACTACAATGGCAAAAATTAAAAACTTTGGAAAAACCCTAATTCATGACAAATATTTGAAGAGAAGTTTATTTGCTTTTGATATAATTAACAATCGCATCAATGTAGATGTAGGACACAGAATCACAGTAATGCAGATTCTTCATTACTGATAAAATATTAATTACATGATACTTTTATTAATGGCTTTATTAGCATGTTTGTGGGAAATAACTTTTTCTTTTAATTGAACTATATTTTTATGCCTTTCTAATGTTTGCTTTTTTATAAGCAAAAAGTTACAACTTTTTTATTATTTGCACCACTGCATTTTTACTATATTTCCCATTTAATCAAAATATTCTTTAAAAACTATTTATTTACTGTTTTAGAATGTGATTCATTGTGCATCATATTTTTAATCTTCCAGGTGGTAACCCTAGCGTTGTACATGTATTTCGTTGCGGCCTTAATGGGTCGTCAGCTGGTGCCACCGGCGCCTGGCAGCACGTCAAAATACGAACCCGACGTGTATTTTCCATTCTTCACGGCATTACAGGTGGGTACCATTAGCTGCATTCAAGCGATAACATCTATGCGTGTGAGTTTACGTGAATAGTTTATTCGATCGATACACGTACAAATCATTTCACTCCTGAAAATCGATCTTGGACATGATTAACGATTCTCCAATCTGCTTTAAATAGGTCTGCGATCAATATACGACAGTCCGGCGTCAGGCTATGTTACGCGATCAAAATGACACCCTCAATCTTATTGCTAATTGAGAAACTTGGAGTTTAAAGCCTCTAGAGACATCCAGCGCGGATTGAAACCTGTTATAACGACCCGTGCCACGATCTCAGTCACATGGCACGGCGTTCGTTGCCCATACGTATATAAAACCATATAATGAAAGCTAGTGTCAAATCACTGGCACCGATAATGAATATCTAATTGTTTGAAATATCTTAAAGAAAACTTATTATTAAAAACATTTATCTTCTATAAATCGAAATATAAAGAAATCACGCCAGGTTGAGTCGGGCAAAGATATAAATTCTATTTTACAATTATCCCAGCTTGGAAAACGAGTACATGGAATTTGTGTTAAGCCTTGACCCCATACGTTGTCACCGCAACGAGACAAAGGTCGTTAGCCTGCTCCAACCCGCACTGTATAAGCGTCAAGGGTTTAAGATCAAACTGACATGAAAAGATTGCGATAGGTTAATGCTCCTGTGACGGAGCGATAAAAGCCCAACAGCTTAAGTTTGATACAGCATTTTATGTTGATTATTTTAAAACAATATATATATATATATATATATATATATATATATATATATATATATATATATATATATATATATATATATATATATGTATATATATATATATATATATATATATATATATATATATATATATGTACATACATATTTATATATTAGCTAATTCTTTTCAAGTGTAGATAAATAATTATTATATATATTTATCGGTCGTAGAATCGATTATTACTTTGACAAGTCTCACATGGCAGCCCCTTGACGGGCAAATCTATCTCATCAGAAGATTCACCTCTTTTCCCCAGTACGACCATGACCATCAAATAAAGACAAAACTCTATAAAGTAATTCATGAAATACAGAAAAAATATGAGTTACCTTCAATTCGAGCAACTTTGTTTATCTGTTTATAACACTACCTAATAACATACTCGTATACACTGTATAATCGTATAACATATTAAATATTGTATTTACTTGTTTGATAATATAAATACTTTCATCCACTAAATATACGTGAATTCTATATTTAATACATATTTAGAGGTCAACAACAACTCCACACATCACGCGATAAAGTATGAATTGTGAAAGTAGAAAAAGATAGAGCTATGCTAAATCATGGATGACGTGTAGGTAAAACTCATGATTTTTGTTCTACTACAAATAAATCTCTTCTCGGCCTTACCTGAGTAAGACTAAAAAGACACAGACAAAAAAAAACTAACACATTATACTGAGAGCTATCATGTAATAGTAATCAATTTAAAGTAATTAGATTTGAAAATAAAATTTCCTGCTTTCCAGTTTTGTTTCTACGTGGGTTGGTTGAAAGTTGCTGAAGTACTTATAAATCCATTCGGAGAAGATGATGATGACATAGAACTCAACTGGCTTATAGACAGGCATATAAAGGTAACAGTCCTTAAATATATAATTATTAGTACTTGTAGGTAAGAAGTATTATAGAAATTAGAACAATAAACACTAGTATCTAAAAACTTAAACAATATTGTTTTAATAAAAAATAGAAACTATTTCACAACTTTTTTTTGGTAACGAATTCTCATTCAAGTCTTAAAACACTGAAAGTAAAGCAAACGTTGGAGTAGAATTTTAATCAAGACTTAGAATGAAGTAGAATTAAAAAACACAGGTTTTGCCGCTATTTCTAATTTTCCTTCATTTTGGTGGTTAATACTTGACGCGTACGATATTGGAAGTTTACATATCACTAGCTGACCCGGCAGATGTTTTTCTACATTTTTTTGTGGGTGGCTCGCCGATATAGTTAACGTCCGCAGCTACGTCAGCATGGACATTAAATTATTTTTTTCATCATTTATATCGATCGCTGTCAATCTCAAGCCCGGTCTTGCTTTTGATTACGATCTCAGTTACACTTTTAATTCTGATTCCGATCCCACACTCGTCTTCGACCCAGACCCGCTTTCAATTGTGATTCTATTCCTGTTCTCGATTCTGTTCCCCGTCCTGCTTTAAATTCTGATTCCGCGACCAATCATAGTTTTGATTTGAACGAAGCCGAAGGCAAACAATCCCTTCATCTTTTATATTTCGATCGCGATTGTGTTCTCTGATACCGATCCTTTGCTCAATTTTAACCCCGATCTTCTTTTCAATTTTGAACCCGATCTTCTTTTCAATTTTGAACCCGGTCCTAGAGCTAGATGCTGTTCTCCGTCCCGTTTTCAATTTCGATACCGCTACCAGTATAAGTTTTAAAGTATAGTAGTAATTTTAAATTTATTGTGGTACGAATCGATAAATGATATTTTTGGCAATCCGTTCTATCCCAATTGAAAAGCGAGAATCTAGGGAAATTAAGATTTGTTTTTGTGTGTATATTCGGGTTGAGAAGTCTGAAAAAAATAATTTAAAAATTCTCTAAAAGATATAAGAAATACTTGACAACTTTAACAACTACGCCACAATCAGAATATAAACTACCCTAACTCTCAATTTGGACTAAATAACACATAAATGCCAAGTTTCATGAAGATCGATTGAGTCGTTTCAGAGTTCATCGTGGACAAACATAGCGTTTTTGCATGATTAATCGAATAAAAATATACGACGAACGTTTGAACATAATGAGTGTTATAAAACAATAGCGGATTGAAAGCAGAACTGTCATTGATAGTACAAAACGAAATAAAATGAAAATTTCTGTTAATCCGATCGCTACTAAATTTCACAGAATCACCGCTAAGCCAATCTGTCGATTACCTGAAAAATTCATCACAAACATTTCAACCCTCTCGACGTTCATAGGGAACATACGTACATACACATATCGATTTATATATATAAATGAAATGCTATTCTTTGGTAAGCGCATCACTTGAGAACGATTTGACTAATTTCCGTTTTGAACAACCGCAATAGTCTAAATAAGGTTACTAAGCACAAAAATTGGAAAAGTTGCTCAGAAAATTCTAGAGTCGAAAACGAGTATGCAACGAAGATCAGAATCAAAAGTGTAACCGAAATCGGAATCAAAAGTAAGACCGGGATTGAAATTGACCTCGATAGATACAGAAGATAAGGGAATTCGTTCTATTTCCGTGCTGGTCTAGCTGCCGGCATTAACTATATAGAAAAGCCACCCACAAGAAAGGCACAACAACGTCTATCGGGCCAGCTAGTATTATAAAAAATTATCCATTCAAATCCAATGAATGAATAATTTTATTCTTATAACGCTTAATTAGGTTTCTTACATCTTTCAGAAATTGAACTTCATATATGAACTTCGTTACAATAATAATTTTGTTCTTCCTTAATAACTCAACATAGCGTATATATAACTTGTGTATAAAACGTAATAGAATAGTAACTATTTTTTCGTAGCATATTCGTGGGGATAAACGAACTTGCGAGACACCAGAGAGTAGGTGGTCATCGCCGTCCATGGGCACTCGTGATCCCAAATAAGTCATTAAAGCACTGCCGGTCTCTTGTGTAGAAATAGGATATCTGATGGAGAGGGGAATGATGGAAGGTAGTGGACTTTTCAAAAGGAAAGGGAAAAAAACCACCGAAATTCTCACTTACAGATGAAACGAAACGCAAACGCGGTGTGATAAAATCTGATACAACAATTCATAGTGATCATATTTTACAGGCAGCCTATATGATAGTAGACGAAATGCACGAGGAGCATCCGGAGTTACTGAGAGATCAGTACTGGGAAGAGGTCGTACCTAAAGACTTACCTTACACAGTGGCTTCGGAACATTATCGTCGCCACGAACCGCCGTGCTCAGCCGACCATTATAAAGTTAAAGCTGAAGATGCAGTTTATGCAAATTTGCGCCCCGCAAGAGTCACGATGAAACTTACGCCGACTATGTAAGTCGACATTGCTCGTTCAATTTGCCACTAAAAGTTTCCTTGAGTCTTCAATGCATTTGGCCGTATAAACCAGAGCTCTTTATTTCAATTCAAGATATTTAGTTCGGTTCCTACTTTATGTGTCGTGTCGATTGTCGAACAGTTTCGGAACTAACAAAGATTAACAACGAACTAACGCAATGAATACGTCCGCTCTCTATCGTCCAGCACCGCCGACTACTAACGACTAACATTAACTGTTTTCGATGTTTTTCAGGAAAGTGTTGATACGCCATTGGTAGAACGACGAAAAAACTGGTTTCAGAGACAGATATCAAGGGTGGGTTCGGTAAGGTCCGCTTCCACGGCATACTCGTCCGGCGGGCTGTTCGGCCGCAACAGGCACAACTCGGTGGTGTACTCGAGCCCGGAGAGCGGGCAGCCGGCGCCGCCGCCAGCGCCCCCGCACAAGATGTCGCTGTACGAGCGGCTCGTCGGCCGCAAGTCGGGCCGCGGCCAACACCGCCAGAACTCCAGACACGGTGGGCTTCTCGCGATTCGCTCGCTTATTCTTTATCATTTCATTTACTTTAGTTATCTAGGTTCGGTGTGGCGAAATAAGAAGTTTTCCATTCTTGAATTGAATCCACGTGATTTGATTTCGGGATAGTAATACTTCCTACGCATTTATATATATTAAGTGCATAATATATTTAATTTTAATTTGTAACAACCTTTATCTGCAAATGGAAGATAACCACCTTATTATGTTTTTAATGATATTATTTTAATTTTACCAAAAATATTACGTTTTGTAATGTAATTTCATCGAGAATCTTAATTAGAATTCTCCTTGAAATAACCTAAATAACAAGTAAAATGAGAACATGTAAATCATGTAAAATCGAAGAGAATTAGCTTTTGTATCGTAAGTGAGACACTAATAACGTACCGTATATAACTTCAGTGAAGATATAAAATCCCAAGTCATTGCTGTAAATTATAAATTCAATTACATCTAATCGGTGCTATATCAAGCTATGATTTTCTATACAGTTATTCCCAATCGATTAGTGATGAGATTGAAAAGAAATTAAATTTAAAAGTTAAATAGTTTTTGACGTGACAACGTCTTAAATTAGGTTGCGGCTGGGAGTCACTTATGAAAAGTGTAACGCTCGGTAACGTAACGATGAGTCACCGAACGAGAGAGGCCCGCCGAATGCCTTGCTCTCTCCCACTCAACTATGATCGGTCTGCCGCGCGCAGAGAATTAGTGCATAGCTTGCAAATGTATGCAAGTTATTGTATGTATATTTGTATATAAATACGTATGTATGTGTAAAGGTAAAAATAAAATTTTGTTAATATGAAATTCAGTGCGAGATTCTTTGTATAAATTAATGTTTTAAATATAATTCTTTGTATAAATAAATGTTTTAAATTGTTACTATTATTTCATCCTTCTTCCTACTATACGAATGAATATTCACATTAAAATGATTTTACCATTCAAAGTCGTTGTCACGTAAAACTTTCGCCCGTATACCGACTTTACAGGCAACCAAATTTTTAGTTATCGTGATTACACGGGATTTTCAAGCGACAGTAGAAAATACCTACGCTCGCGCTTAATATTCGACTAGCGCCCTTGTACGAATAAGAGTAATTTAATGTATATAACTCTAAATATTTAAGGATAACATTTTTTTGTTGACGTGCACTTTCTAATATAAATATGTATTTATCATTTGTCATTGTACACATATAGAAGTGTTATGGTATAATTTGAGATTTCTCAATTAAATTTGAAAATCTATTCGCTCTTTCAGGCGGTCAAAAAGTGAATGGATCAGCGGTCCCGGTGACGTTGCGTAATAGACCACGATTGCCGACGCCAGATACGACGAAGGAGATAATAGAACGCGACGGCCGCGTCAGCAGCATCGGTATGCAGCAAAGTGGAGCGATGGGAGTGACTCTTATGACACATCAAAGCTACCCCAACGAGGTTCCAGTCTTGGGTGCCCTCGTCCTGTCGCCTATTCAAGAGCTGGACAGCGGTTCCGTAAACAACACTTTACACGCGGGTCAGCCGGGCACGGCGGCGCTCGCGCAGGCTGTCCTTTCGCCCGCCCTGACGAGCGCCGGCATAGCGCCGGTACTCGGCGGCTCCCCGGTCGTGTCCCCGATGACGTTCACCCCGATGTCGGTATCGCAGCTGTCGACGCTGTGCGTGGCGGCGGGCACCTCGGTGCCGTCTACGCCTCGCAACGATCGCGCGAGCACGCCGCTCCAGGGCCGTGCCACGCTCACCGAGCTTACCGGCGTGACCACGGACAAGGATAGCGAGCACAGCAGCCTCGGCGGTGGCACCGGCAGCGGCAGTGCCGCCAGCGTCACGGATGCACTCGCCACGGCCGACAGAAATCGTAAAATCAGTTCCGGATCGAAACGGGGCGAAGTATACGTTTAATTGTTTAAACCAAATCTCTACAGTGGTGCTAACCGTATTTTGTCGTACAATCACAGTTTTAATAAGGAAATGAAGTATTTGCCTAGTTTGAATTCTACATATTTTCATACGCAGCGATTTCGTACATGTGTCACTCCGTTATTTATATAGCGATTACACTACAAGCGATGATTATTATATATAGATAACTATGATGTAAGGATGATACGACGTGTCTGCACTTATAGTGCTCTGACGCCCCTGCTTTACTGCGTCGTGACGCAATTAAATTATTTCTAACAGAAACCGATGATAGGGTATGTGACTTGATTACAATAACATTGAAAAACGACTCCCATATTATTACTCTATATTCTCGACACTTGCAAATATTTAGGCGCATAGTACTTTCGTATTAAGAACATTTTCCTACAGAACTTTTAAACAATTATTTTAATATTGAAATGTAAAATAACAAACGTTCATTTGAATAATGACATATAAAAAAAACCATTCTAGACGTTGTCGTGTGTTTGTTGCACGGGTTTACAAAAGAGTCGTCACCGATTTATGACCAACTATACCGATTAATATGTAGGTACTGATAATTACATTTCAGTTTGATACAAGCGACTCAAAATCATCTTAGATGGGTTTCATTTCTTGTTTTTTATATCATCCATATTCGAACGATAATAAATCTGAAGTCAAATTTGCAAAATTTGCTATGTATTTTTGATTGTTTCAACATTATCAGGCCACTATATTGCTACATCAACTTAAAACGACAACATTATTACCTGCAATTATTTAAATAAATATAAACTATCAAGTAATATTAATAGCCGTGAGTAAACATTTCAATTAATTTATATTTATTTCAATTTATATTATTTAGCTAATCTATATTGGTTTTTGGAGACGGTTTTTTTCTTATTTTTAGTATATAATGAATTTTCTTACCTTGAATATGTTAATACAATATAACGTAACTACCAATCGAGAATTAATAGAAAATAAAATTTTAATTATAAACACTAGAGCAACTGCTAAATCTTTCTGTTACGTATTACATATATAACTCATACGAATCGTATCGTATAATACGATAGCACGATACAAAGGCCCAATATCGAAATAAACTTGTCATTTTAAGTATATAAAAATCGATGTTAGTCGATGTGTCATTTAGAAACTCGAATACCACACAATCGATTGAGCTCTTCATTGAATATCTTTGACACATGATTAGAAAGGTCTAGAAAGAAGTTTGAGTAATCTTTAACAGGTGGCGCTGTACATTATTGCCATGAAAAGGACTTAGTTAAATTATATACAGCCGTCATTCTCGTTTTATAAAATAATCATTATTTGACATGATTTATATATTTATTGTCAATTGAAGACAATGAAATGATTTTTAGAAAATAACTATTATGCGATATTTAATTCTTTTTCTATTAGTTAAAATATAGGCATTACGTAGCTTGACAATGTTCAACTAGTTATTTTACATTTATGAAACAAAATAAAACTGATTTTATTTTGTCGAATGCGAAAACTTTCGCATTTTCAAATCAAAAAAAAAAGAGGAAACCCATAAATTTTGCTCTTTTCAAATTTTTTTTTTTTTTTTAATTAGGTACATATAGTTTTCGCCATCAAGTATATAAACAAACTTAAGTACGTACATCCTTAACCGTTACGATATTGAGGCTTTTACTATACATTTTACTTTAAGTCGGTTCTTTGAAGTGCAGACGGTGCAATGCGTATAGACAGACTATCACGTCGAACGTGTTCAACGAAGCGTGACGTGTTGCGAAGCATAACGTAAAAGATGTGAGACTAGACAAGTCGTGTCACCATAATAAACTTGATGGATTGTTAATAATATATATCTAGATGAGATCTATAGATCAGTATGTTAGGTATGTAGCGAAAACATAATTATTTTGCCTAGTGATCTCAATAATTATTTAAAGTTACATAAGAGGCTGCGCTTCGGTAGTGCATTCACAAATCCATACATCCGGTCTATCTCAGTATTATTTTCCATGCTAAAGGTAGATGACACTTTTTGTCAAATTGAAACTTGTAGTAAAAAAAATTAGTAACACAATTTCATGATTTCTATTATAAAAAGACAATGCATAGAGTTTTTATAATAGAAACTTTTTTTAGTTTTATTTTATTTGCTAACAGATAGAGGGCTCTATTTGCATATTAACGTCACTCCGTCAACCTTATAATGAGATAAAGGTATTTGTAAGTGGGTAATAATAATTTAGAAGTGGTAAATCAAAAATTATCAAGCCTAATTAAATATTTTTAGCCCAGTCACATACCCTACGTTTAAATTATCAAATTTTTGGTAATATATGTGTATTCGAAAATAAATAACTGTCAAGTGCTATAACTGGTAATCTTAAAGAATTTTAACTTCATATTGGACTTTCGAAATAATGACGTAATTTAGCATTTTTTATCGATATTTTCTAAAAATGCATACACATAACATGATGCATTAAAACTACTCTCATACACAAAAAAAATACATTTTTAGATAGAAAATAATATACAAAGTTAAGATATATTATTTTTACGTAATAGGTTTGTTCTTTCGGAAAAAAAAATTATAATATTTTATTTTATAAGAAATTTGTCAACTACACCAAAGTTTCAAGTTTTTCTATTAAGGAATTTAATTTAGAATGTATAATTATAGAATTAGTACTAGGCAATTTTATCAATCGATGTTCGAAATCTTATTAAAACCATTACCGGTCTCAATACTTCAATGTAAAGGCGGTCAGTATTTTCACCTACTATTGAAACTGTGCAAATATTCAATCTCACTACTATTGTAACTAAAATAAGGTCGTTATGAATAAGTATATTGTATATATCCGCAAATGTGATTATGTACAAACATGCACCAGGATATAGATAATTCATTATCGAGGATGTAAAAATTTAAATGTATTTCATCGTAATCATCGCCAGCCCTCAATCCAATCCCTTATTGTAAATTCATCTTCTTTTCATTGTCAGATTGCCTCAGGACACCGCCCTCAAGTGATGGATATATGGAAACGGAGAGACTAGTTTATATATTTTCGTATTCACAAATTATTTGCCTTAGTGATTGCCCGAGTAATTGGCGTTCATGTGACGACAGTGCGCCATCACACAAACAATAATTCCTAATAATAAATATGTATGTATTTTAATAAAGAAATAAATGAGGAACGTCACATCATCATCACCGTGAAATGAAATTGGAAAAGACAGGAATAGTTGTAAACAAATTTAGGATTTCTAATTCTGTCTGCTGTCCGGTCCATTCTATGTCGCTTATATGAGCGATAATTTTCATCTCATCCGAATAACAGTAGTAGTAACTTCTGCCGTAAGGAATAGTATATCAGCATATATTTTGAAAAATCTTTAATCACGAGTAATTTTTAGGTGGTAAATACATAAATGAAGTCCTATTCTTTTTTCTTCTACGAAGTTATCGATGAAATAATTTGTGAAACAAATAGGAGGATAAACAACTAAAAAGGGTCAAACGAAAACATTAACTCATTTATAAGCAAAAAAATTACAATTCAAAGTAAGCGAAATTGTATTATAGAGTAGTCGTTAACGTTTCATCTAAAATATTTTTTTAAATTTGCATTTCAGTATATGTTAATTAATACCACAGCGCCTACCTTATCTCGATGTATCTTGTCCAATTGGTAATATAAGAGCTGATGGTCATTTCTTGATAGCAAAATAAATACTTTTAAAGTATAAACTTTGTGTATTGTATTTGAATTCTTCTTAAGCCACACTCCTTGATGCCTATTTAAATTTATCAAGATGTAGTATGTATAAAGTCTCCTTCCCATACAGATAAAATTAATTTTTTGACATCTGATTGCCAATTAATCAATAATTTCGGAGATGACGCTGCGATGTAGTATATAATACTCGTTCATAAACTTTTTATGAATTCTACAAGGACGTAAATCGGAATTTGTCAATTACTAATATATAAGTAGAGACAGTATAAATGAATACATTTTAAAAACTTAAATTAAAAAATATAACCTTCAAAAAATAAAAATAATAATACATATTTGCCCTTTAAATACAAGTACTAGATAATATTTTGATCCAACGTATTGAGGTCTACAAATGTATATAGGATGTAAGAACAGAGGTACTATTTTCACAATAGCATACTTTCATTATTGCTGGATATAAGCTTCGTCTGTTTGACGTCATCTCTTCTATTCCTGCGCATCTGCATCCATAGCTCAGAAATAGCCAGTGAAGTTCTTAATTAATTATCGGCGATCGCAAAATACGCGCTGCGCGGTATGCAGCGTGCGGGCATGGCGGTGACTCGAAGAGGCAGACACTTTCTGAGTAAATTAATTAAAACTTCGACTCAACGATCAAATACTGATGTCGTGACATGTACTGGAGTGAAATATTGTCTCGCAAGAGCGAGACGGCGCGGGTGGAATTATGTTATTCACCACTCTCTGTTTTATGTTGCGGATATAATATTTATTTTGAGTGGGCTGTACTTGCGGCCAAGTACACTGGCGAATTCAACATACAATTTAGATTAGCTATATCGGAACAATCCTGGAGCACAATGCAGGAGATCGTCCCGAGGAATAAAATTGCACGTACCTGTAGACCGCAGAATAGAACAACGCCTCGGTTTCTTCTAGGTCTTCACCAGTGACTCGGGATATTTCAAGCGGGTACATTTATTTTGCACGGAGCAGACGCGTGTATGTCCGGCGCGGTTGACCGTTCTCGATCAAGAGGCGGGCGATTTCTAAGTTACGTGCGGAGGGTAGTATGGGAAGGAATGGGCATCGGAAATCTAAAGTGTATACAAAAAACAAACAGCGACTTGGCGCATACATGTACTTAGGTTGCCTAGGTAGCTTACTGGAATTAAAACTTCATATTTTATCGTTTTTATTCGTATTATATTATTTTATTTATCTACTTAGCGGTTCCCCGACACGACGATGCTTGGATCAAATATTATCTATTTCTTACATTAAATTTTAAAGTGCAAACAAGTTATTTTTTTGTTATTATTTCAAAGGTTTTTTTCATGTTAGGAGCTTATAAATATCCAATTTAAGTATTATTTCTTGCTTTTTAAACTCTTATTTATTGCTAGTAGACACGTTACAATTGACAATCTTAATGCTTCATTCACCTGATCCCTTTCAACCACCTCTCACACAGTCGGTCTTCCGTGAAGTAGCTCACCGTGCCTTATAACATTCAGCGCCGTACTATATGAAATCGTGTTTCATTCAATCAGTCTACTTCACTTATTTATTTGAACGAGAATCCGTCTTTAAATTTCCTTCCGTAGTAAAAGGAGATTCAAAAAACAAAAATTTTAACAAAAAAAAACCCGATTTAAAAAGAAAACTATTTCAAAACAAATTAATATGCTCTAAAGAGTAAAAAAACAGTTGCGTATTCTTTTACAACTTCATAATGAACTTACTTTTTCGATTCGTCAATATGTAGGTACGATCTATGTGTTTACCACGCACGAAGATAGGTAGCTACCTATCCGGTTCAAATTTAACTCAACACGTACCTATGAATAACTAGTAGACCACTTCAAAAGTCAATCAAATTATGACGATAATATAATGTAGTTACAATTATTGATATTTTTGGAGTCGGTGTCAGTCAAGGAACAATACAATATACTTAGCAATAGACAAGTCATTTTTTGTTTATTTTTTGACATTTAGTGAAGTACACCGATTAATTTATCTGAATATGGGTAGACCAACTAAACATACTGTTCATAGATCGCACCCTTACTGTAAGCCGTCAAGGAATTCCATTGATTATCATATTCGACTACGACAATTAGTTGACCATAACGACGTTATGGTAGGTGATTCAAATATCCGGATAGCCTATAAAAGATTAGGCCGAGTATCGTTAATTTGCTCCTAAGAATTGAAGAGTTCCGTTACTTTGTCATGGATCCCATAATGAGAACCTAACCAAACTCTCATCAAACTACCCTTGAAGTATATCCTTTCCAATAAAAAAAGAGTCCTCGAAATCGGCTGGCGTAGTATTGAGTTATTCGCCCATTTGTCGTGTACATTCTTAATGCAAATTTAAGACTTTTATGGTTTTCTCATAGATGCCAATCTCAGAACTGAGCCAAATTGAAATGGGACCACACGGGAACCACCAGCTTTAAAATTAAAAAAAAAAGAATCATCGCAATCAGTTCACCCGGCCGAAAGTTCTGAGGTAATAAACATTAAAAAAAATACAGTCGAATTGAGAACCTCCTCCTTTTTTGGAGTCGGTTAAAAACAAATAATAACAAAATCAGAGGATAAAGTTCAATGCTGCAGCTACATATTTATTTTTGTGTACGGAATAGATTTCCATCGATTTAAGCACTTGGTAAGTTATTGAGTACTAATCTAGTGCTGTTTTGCAACGATACAACTAAAAATCATACAATTTCTAAAAGAAAATTTTAAAAAATACAAAAATTTTTTTTAATTTAAACAAAAAGAAAGAATAGTACGAAAAAAAATCATTTACAAATGATATCTCTGCAAAGACAAGTTTGTAATGTAATGAGATGTTTCCTCATTTAGTTAGGCAGCACACGTGCTAAGCAATATTGTGGCAAAATTCCATTATATTATATTTTAGTAAATGAAAAATATATCACACCACAGGACTGGATAAATATTGAAAAATACGTTTATGTAATAAGGTCTTTACAAAAGCGCTTTTGCACGATGAAAGCAATTACGCCATACTTTTTACAAAAGCACAGATAGATTTTAAAGAGCATATAAATGTTTGTAAGAATACTTTTAACATAAATATATGAGTTCCGGTCGGTTCGCCGTCACGATCGGTCGTCTTCGGTCCAGTCTCCGGACCCCGCTTTGTGTAGTGTGTAATTGTGTGTGAGGTATTCCTTCGAGGCACGTTGGGTATCGCGCCCAGGGTTGCCAACTTTTTGCATATAAAGTACATCGGTTATAATAGGTAAGATGAAAAGTAGATAGTATCAAAATAAAGCTCAATTTATTTTTCTTTATTATTATATATGAAAAGATATTTTTTATTGCTTTTAGCAGTTTGTATCAAATTAATATCTCTACTAAACAATTACACAGCATATTTACAGACTTTATTTAAATTAAAGTAAATAATTAATGCATTTTTTATCAAATTCAGAGACGCTTTGTTTCTTCCGTCTCGCCATTTGCTATTCATCACAGAAAAAACTCTTTCTGTCAATGCTGACGTGGCGGGAATAAACAATCAAAACGAAATTATTTTATACAAGTTTAAAAAATTATCATCACTCTTATTAAATACTTGGTGCCATTTCTGTGCAGTTGATAGTTCTGCAAAATCCTTATAAGTACAAATCTAATTATAAACTTGGTTTAATAAAGCAGTTTCTCCATAAAGATTATCCATATCTACACTAAGTCTTTGCAGATTTAAATTTTCAATTATGTTAAGAATATTATCAAATCTATATTGCTCTTTAAATTTATATTACTAAATATAAATAACCAGTTTGTATTATTAAAATCAAACCATTTATTCAGGTACTCTAGGCTTTGTCAATAAATAATAAAAAAATCCTGTGAATTTTCTTAGTCAGTTCTGGTGAAGACAACAGTTTAATTTTTTTGCCTGTTTCATAGCCAAAAAAAGATCTTGTTTTCTTTATGTTAATCCGCCTCTAAGACTAACCATAATCTCATAAATATCTAATACTGTTATGCAGTTGCCTTTTAGACACTTAACAGCTTTATTAAAAAATTTAATAAGTGACTACAAAATGTAAGTCAATTTCAATTATATCATTCTCAGTTTCATTGAGCATCAATACATTTTGTGAAACCATTAGACAGTTGTCTTCACTTAAAAGTAGCTTCTAATAGGTGACCAATTTAATAATAATGTATCAATGCATGGTAAAAGAGAGAGCCATCTTGTTTCCACTTGGCGTTTAATTTCATGAAAGTCTCCATCCACTGATTCTACAAATATTTTCAGCTCTTTCTCTTACAGCAGAATGTGAAAAATGAGCGTTTTTAATATCACATTTTTTATGTCATGTGATAAAAAAGCTCATGGCATGTCTTACGCAATTATACACTGTATGTGCATGACAATTGCCTATATTCAAATCTGGTACCAAATTTTTCATATTTATGAATAAAGAATGATTGACACCAAAATTACCATTTGTATGCGTATTGTATCCGCACTTAACCCAGATACATTATGAAAAGATAATTTATACTGCTCTAATGACTTTTCAATTGCTTCAAACATACCATCAGCAGATTCATTACTATTTTCATAAAAATCTAATAATTTGTTTTCAATGCCATTTTAACCGTAAAATATAGTATTACTAATGGAAACAGGTTTATATTGTTTTTATTAGAAGCATATGTTTGTAAGCAGTAATACAAATTATCTGTATTAATAGCATACATTTTGTAAAGAATATGGACCCAACACCCTGTAACTAGTGCTTCCATTTTGTTCTGGCTAGATGGGTTGCTGTAGCTGACTTAGCATAAATGATTCTATTCAATTTTATAGTACAATCCATGCTATTATATGACAAATTATATTTTACAGTGTGAAATGTTAGGAGCTAACTCGGATGCAACAACATTTTCTTTATCTCTGCATCGAGATGATGTGGAAGAAGAAGAAGAGTCAAGGAATTTCTCAAGTAGGCCTGATGTTCTCCTCATTTCTAATTTTGATTTGTGTTGTTTTGTTTGCAGATGTTGTTTAACCTGAAAATAATTCAAAGTCATTGGGAAAAAACCGCATATTTATTTTAAGTAAAGTCAAATAATTTTATAGCATAAAATAAGGTCAGCAATACGAGATAAAGAATGTAAACAAAGTTTCAGGTGTTCAAAATATTTTTATTTGAAGAAATTATATGTACAGTTACAAAGTTTAAACTTCCTAATCGACGTCTATATTAGACGAAGATGATTCGTCAGAAGGATTCGAATCAGCCGTTGACAGAATTTCCATGAGTAATAGTCGCTTCCAATTGCAAATCGCAATGTAACTCAGTAAAAGTCAGATTGTTTGCATTCTTTATCTCGTTTTGTTGGCCTTACTTTAGTAGCATAGCATAGTTTAGTTTGGATATTTTATACAACCATACCAATACACACACACGCGTGCACACACAGAAAGAAGAAATTTTTTTTCTTCTTATTTGTCCTATTCCTGCTGAAGTAATTGTAAATGTAATTTCAGACAATTTGTATTTCCCATTATATTCGCTTTGTGGATCATTAATTAACCAATCACAATGTTCGATTTCACACTGACTTTTATACTTCAGCTATCATTCATTTTTCTGTTTTGTAGTATAATTTTTTTTTACATTTTTCGGTGTAACATATTCATTATCTATTTGATCCGTTTCACTATCGAAATTACGTTTTGTAGGCGTAAATGAAGTATTCTTGTCCATGACTTACAAATTTTACTACAGCTTATTTGTATAAAACTTTGTCGTATGTATTCTTATTGCACTCAAACCGCTTCCTACAAAATAAACGAGAAATTGTGATAATGACGCTGACATTGTTAACATTTCAGATTTGTGGTTAGGTTGCGTTCAGAAATGGTTAAAAACGAGTACGTACTTAAGTGAAGCGAGTGGCGATATAAATTCAGCACCAATCAAAAAAATTCGTTTAATGAAAAAATACCTAAGACCAAACTTTTTAAAATGTAAAAGAAATCAAATCATACAAAATAAAGTATTTTCGTGTACTTTATTGTTCTCATAAAGTATAAGAGTACAATTACCTGAAATAAAGTATAAGTATAATTAAGTGGGTAAGCCAAAAAACCTGTAAGGTCCCAACGTATTTGAGTGCGAGCGGTACCGCGCAGAGTTCACTGTGCGGCGACAGTCAACCAGTCAAGCCGCATGCGTTCGTCCTGAGTGTTCACTCCGGCCTACTGCGTCGTTTGCACGCCGAGCCTTCGCTCGGCTTCTGCACCCAGGGTGTGCTCGCGTAAGGTTACGCTTTCAAAATCCGATCGCATTTTTAGTTATTTCGTGTATTTCACACACATAAACGATATGTGACATTACCAAATTTCAAGAATGTGTCGCCTTTACAATGATTGGCATCTAAGCACGATGATATGAACATTTTTAAAGCTAAACCACATACATTCAAACGATCCATACAGGTGGTTCTCGGTTTACGCTAAACCCAAAGGCATACTGTCTTTGTTTGTATCGCTGCTCATTATCATTGCTACGAAAATTGTCACTATGTTTAATTTTTTTATATAAATAGTACATCGTATTGTAATAACATGTATCGATCATTATTTTTTTTTTTTACATCTTGCGTATGTTCTAACTATTCAATACTTTCTTATTCTCTGTCTGAATAGCATGCTGTATGCACATTATTAGGATCAAAATCCTGTCACTAATACAAAATCTTTATGTCCACTAACAATGCGATAATTGTTATTTGTTTTGTAAACCTTATGAAATAAATAAATATATTTAATTGATTGTTACGCCTCTTCCCGGGCACCCTTTCATTTATGACGTTATTCCCGTTAACCCGGAAGGGTTTCATACGACATTTCGCGCCGTTGGCACCCCATGTGCCTCTGGCCGCTTCAGGATGAATCTATAAAGCCTTCGGGCTAACGGCAGGCCATTATTATGTTGCAGAGATTTTTCAGTCCGTGCGAGTGTGATACACCCCATGCGCCAGGCGCACGGACCGCTCTTATGGATTTTTACCTCCTTCTCGACGGAGGAGGTAAAAATTTCTAAAGTAAATGAGGACCATTAATAAAATGTAGCAAAATATGTAAATGGAATGCGTTGCACGCTTTCATTGCAAAAATATGACATTAACTTCCAATTGAGAAAGTACGCACGTATATGGAAAACCTCACTTTTTTTTTAGGACGAAACTAAGAGATATAAAAAAATAGAAATAAATTAGTAACAATAAGATTCAAAAGTAATTTATAGGGTCTGTGGTGTGAATTCCATAAATTTGACGCATCTTGATAGTAACAAATTTACCTGATGATATTGTGAATATACATGTGTTTAATATTTTTGGTTCTTCTTTTTTTGTAAAAACGATTATTATAGATTAGATGAACCCTTACATAATACTCACGTGACAAACCGAACATTGTCAACTAGTTTATTAGGAAGTATATTCATATGGAATCCAAGCATGTGAAACGTCCTTAAATAAAAATAAGTTATCCCTAACATCAAATAATTGTGACCTATAATGTTAAAATGATGTAAATTTTTATGTCAATTTCTGCCTATTGTATTTCTTTGTTTAAAAATAAATGTAGAAAATTTTGTGCATATATTTAAAATAACAAATAATAAGAAGAATGATGTCGTAATTATAAAAATGTGCATTTTGTTATATTAATAGATGAGCTAATTTAATTATTTATATAACTTTTTCATTTCTCCTTTTAAACTTATCTTCAAAGCCTATGAACCAGTGGATTAAAGTTCCAGTGATTACCTCCCCCCTCCACAACCGCCACACTTTCTTCCATCACCTACTCCTCTTTCTGTCACCCTACTACCGCATTCATCATCCCACTTCCCCGTCCATCAGTCCACTCTTCCCTCTATCAGATATTCTGTTCCTATTCAAGAAGCCGACAACGCACTGGTGGCTCTCTGAGATTGCGAGTATACATGGGCAGCGGTAACCATCTACTCTGATGGCTGGCCTGCTCATTTGTCCCTCGACTATGCTATAAAAAAGGAACTGTCATGCAGAATTTATAAAATTCATTTGAGTTTCCAATCGAAAATTTATTAATAAAATCACCGGTAACTTCAAAGTTATTGGAGCAATAAAATTTTAACAAAAAGTAAAGCAATCGGCGCATCAATATTGTCAGATAGATCCGACTTTGGCTATATATAACTATATAAGAAAATTGATGATTTACGTTCAATATATTATTTTTCTGGGATTAAATCTAAGGTTAATTTACTATAACCATTTGATTCTTTACAATCGTATACATTTCATATCCATTCAGCCAAAGGTTGTCGCATAAATCGGTTGTCTGTAAAGTGGGTTTACTGACGATATTTGAACGTGACAACGTCATAAGAAATACTGATGGAATGGTTTCGTTTTTCAAAAGAAAATTTTAATTTTACTTATTTGATAGATATTTTGTGTGGATATAGAGAAGGAGAAGAAATATATAATTATTTCGATCGAATAGTAAAGCAATTGATTTTTTACTCATCATGAAATAGTTCTGTTAACTTATTGTTATAGTTTTGTCAATTATAGCATAACCTACAATCGCTGCACTAGCGGACCGATGCTATTTATTTTAATGATGAAAGCACGAATATTCGACAATATATCATTGAACATATATTTAATATCGAAAGAATCATTACCTTTATCGCCGCAATTTTTGTTGCTATAAACAATTGACATCACATTCACTTTTCACTGCACTTCATACTTGACGAAAACATGTAAATGTATTATTGTATAGCAGCTGTCCACGCGGACGCATCGCTCACTCAAGTAGGAGAGAGACAGATGTCGCATGCCGCCGAACGCGGAGGCCGATTGTGCCTCTTTGTCGCTCGTTCCGCGCTCTCGCTTGCACTTCAAGCCTTAAATGGAACGCCTCAGAGCGAGGTAACGCCGCATGAGTCATGTTTTTGTTCGTGCGTGCAGCCGGCTCCATCGAATTATAAGACGTTGTCACGTCAAAAGGGAATAATTATGGACATAAATTAAATATCAATATCTACACATTGACATGTCATCATTCCAATAAATTTCATTTCATTGACACTAATAGAAATATCGGTAAATATCTTCTTTTTAAGAGAAGGAAGTACTTTTCTTTCAAATTTATTTCACAACACTTAGCAGAGTTGCTAAATTATTTTATTATTAACATGCCCAGTTCCAAGGACAAACAATTACATAATTCAATGGGCGTACCCAGGGCAGGTCAGGGGAGCTCAGCCGCCCCCTCTCCGGATATATTATGCCTCGTTTACACGATCCGACCTAAAAAACTCTGACTTGCCTCCTCCTAGACCAAAAGCCGCGTACGCCTGTGTGTGCTACTATTGAAGCATTTGACATTGATGATAATTTAAATTAGTTTATAAGACAATAGAGAATACCTCTTGCAATTTTTTGGCATTATAAGAAAATTGTAATAACTCGAAAACAAATGAAAGTAATAATAATATTCTACGAGCATATGAAACTCAACTCATAATAACTTAGCGAAAAAATGCTAATAATAAAATAGTACACTCAACCTAGTGCATCAAAATGTACAGGGAATGTCAAGTAAGAAACTGGAAATTGTATTATTCATAAATTATAATAATATTAACATATTAAGTAGAATAGAACATTGGCTTAGAGCTCACCAGTTCGTGTTTAACTTCAGTATGCACCAAGTAGCAAGTTCGTTCAGCAGAAGAAAAGCTATACATGTAGTTAAAAACAATATAAAATACAAAGAATGTCCAGATATTGTGAACGTATCTGTTGAACGAACTATTGAAGTGACCTTCATACAACTAGAGCGGCTTATTGTACTAGGCGTTTACAAGCCCGCTGCTAGTTGTTTCCTCGCCTGCGTGCAATACTAATTATGCCGCCCTATGACTACTTACACTGAGTTTTGTCAAAAAAAGGATAATTAATGTCTTCTCATTACGTTGGTAAAAAAGGAAAACAACGAATATTAAACATTTATTTTAATTAGGTACTTATTATTTTTGTTTTACATAAATATTTATCTACAAAAATTTAATCTTCTTGCCTTTATATTTTATCAACTTTCTTGCATCCAAAGTGTATAAAATTTCGTGTTCAATTGAAACTGTAGCTAAATAACTTAGTCTTTGCTGGAGCATTGCTGATCTTAAATAGTTCTGATAATTTTTAATTTTGTAAAGGATCTTTCACCAGACGCAACTGAAACCGGCAGTGTAATATTCTTAGCGCTATTGCTGTGTTCAGAAATGTAGAAATTAAGTCATCGGTAAAAAGATATTGTAATAGGGTTTTGGATCATTAGACTGGTTTCTCGGTTAATTTTTTCTCCATTGGGAGAGATTTCTATAATAATAAGTGTCTGTAAATTTTCTTCCATCCTCATTTATAGGAAAGTTGCAGTTGCACGCCTATACGGACTGCGATTAAACGAAATATAAACAAGATCATTAGTGATATCGGCAGGCCACAAACCAAGATTATCACCACAATCTCCATATTGCTGATGACGATAAACTGATTACAGATTCTTCAGTTACGTCCATAACTTCTTGTTGAAGGCTATGTTTGTTAAAACTACCTCAACATCTTCTTGACATTCCGTTTCCTTATTTTCTGGCTTGCTTAAAACTTCATTAAAGAACCCGTCATTTTTTCTTTCTGTACCTCTTTTTCTCGTTTTTGCTTTCAGAATTGCACGCCTGAAAGTTTATTATTTTTCTGCGGTTCCTGAAATTATTCGTAAATATGAAGTATTTTTTAAATTATTTTTTGTTGATATAATAATATACCAGATAAGTTCAGACAAATGGGATTCGAACCCTTTTCTACACTAAGTTCATTTCAATCATAACCTAACTTATTCATTTATTTCCAAAATTAATATTACAGATAAGTTTTGTATACTAAAACGTATATCATGTAAGAATTAAAAGTCCTTATTTATTGTTCCTTGAACAGTAATTATTGTTTTAAGTCAATAAATAAACGTAGGTTAGTACTTACCATAATTACGATTCCTTTACACTTCTGTTTAACACTGACGGATGATTATATTATAATCACATTAGGCAAGTTTATATATCAATAATTATGCCGAAACCCACCTCAAAAGAACTATTAACAAAATAATTGAAATTTAATGTGCCATCATTACTGTTTATGCACCATACTACTATTACAGTGCATACAAGTACCTAAGTACCTAACCTCTAACCTACCGACTGAGAAGGAAGCTGGAAAGGATTCCCCTAACTTCGCCAGTCCTGCTTTTCATAGAATACTAGGGGCGCCACCAAGCGGGGGCGGGTGGCTCAACCTGCCGACAGATGAACGTTATTGCATCTTAGTTTTAACAGATGTCGTTAGATAGCGACGTTAACGCTATTCAGCCGGATTTCTTCCATACGATGATATTTCTTATATTTAAGGTGGGGTGTGTATTATGATAATGACTTGAATTATGAGATGTGTCCTATAGGTGAGTCGCTCGTTTTGCCGCCCCCCTGGACGTGTCGCCCCGTGTGCGATGCATGCTTTGCACGCCCGCTTACGGCGTGCCTGAACGCGTACAGTCCCTCAAAACATCGTATGATGTCTTCGAAAAGGTAATGGATGATATTTTGTACAAAATAAGCGATAATCATAAATTTATTGCTGTTTGCGTAGATTTTAATATAAATTTATTGGAAAATTCTTGTCTGTGCACTAGAATTAAATCCTTATTCCAATATTATCATTTAGAGAATTTATATTTGGAACCGACCATGTTCACAGTTACTTCAAGCATCCTGTCTCGATAATATATTCACAAATATTAAACCAGAATTTCAGTCAGTTATAAATATAATTATTATCTGACCATTGTGGACAGTGGTTACATTTGAAATTAATTCTAAAAAAATATAAAACTTAAAATCAAAATTGTGCCTGTGAACACCGATAGTCTTGAACAATTTAGAAATAACATACTAAAAAAATTGTCTAACTTATCATATTGTAAGGACCCTAATAAATAATATGGTTCACTGTTGACTATAATTAGGTCTGAACGTAGCAATGTTTTTAAATAAAAAGTATTCATGTTAATTTTGTTAATAAATCGACTCTAATTAATTCGAAACTCGAGGGATTCTTAAAATATTACGAATTATAGAGTGTTTGAAATATCAAATGGTTCGAAATTTATAAGAGAAAATAAATAAAACTTCGAATTATTAAGTGTTGATCAATTATTATTTATTAACTGCTATTCAATAACAATGTCAAAAGTTTACAGGTACATTCGTGTACATACATATATTCGTAATGTGAGTTAATTAATCTTTCGAAAGAACTCTGTTATACTGGATCGCTTCAAAACACTTTGCTGCTACTTAGACTGCTCAATAACTTTTTTTAAGAGAAAAAGTGCCTGAAATGCTTTTTCATCACTTTCGTTTTGTAGACAGAAGCTTTATAAAGTATCGAATAAGGATCTTGCTTCTTTAACTGACACCTCTGCTAAAGGTTTTGATATATCGTCCTCATCTTCATCGTTACTTTTTTCATTCGTATCTGTTGCAGATAAAATTTCGCCATCGGTTAGTGAACCTGACACAGCAACATCTTCATCCACTTGAACAAAGTCAGAAAAACTCACACCGCTGATGTCAACTAATGGTTCTATTGCTGGTTGTTCGTCATCCATAAGTACTGGAAGATTTTCCTGATCTTCGTTTAAGAAACAGGATTTTTTAAGTCAATTGAGAATCGTTAGGGGTGTTACAGGTCTCCATGCCTTGTCAATCAGTAAAATAGCTGTTAGAACCATGATAATTGCAATTAGTTGCTTGTCGAGAGATTCTAAAACGAGCTTAATAATTTTTGCGATAGAACCTCTTTCATGGATTCCTGATCCAATAGTTGCAGTTTGGAAGTTGTATTTGACGGAAATGAGTTCCCGTTGGACCAGGACTGTTTGCAATTGTCTAAAATAGTAAAATGTTCCGGCTTTGTCATTTTACGTCCCCATTAACTGTTAAAAGCCAATTGTTAAAGAGTTCTGTCGTCATCCAAGCTTTTTTGTTAACACGACAATCAGTAGGAAACGATTTCACTCCTTTGAAACATCGCTTTTATCAACATCGCTTTTAAAACATCGGTTTTATTGCTTTTCCTATCACTAAAGTTTAAGTTTTTCCGATCCATCCATATTCACTGCAAGTAAAATTGTCAACTTCTCTTTACTATGTTTTCCCCCATGACATTTTTCATCTTTAAAAATAAACGTCGTGTCCGGCAAATATTTGAAAAATAGGCCAGTTTCATCAGTATTATCATTTATATCATTAATCAAGTTCTCCAATTTACCATGCCAATCTAAGCAAACTGTATCATCAACACTTCCACTTTCCCTACAAACTTTTTTAAACATAACTCCATTTCTCTTTTTGAAATTTGTAAGCCACCCTTCACGTGCCGCAAAGTTTTTGATGCTTATAGAGTAGACGCGAACTCTTTTGCTTTTTCCTTCAACAAGTTTCCACTAATAGATACTTTTTGTCCTCTACACTGTCTTAGCCAAATGACCAGGCTTTCTCCCAGACGAGGAAATTCACCTTTAGTAGTTCTTTTCCGTACTCCAACAGTTTGAACAGCATTAATTTTCTCCTTGTGTTTTTTCATGGTTGAGAGAGTACTCAGAGGAATCTTAAATTCTTTTGCAACATCACTTTACTTCTCACCTTCCGCTACTTTTTCGATTAACTTCTTCTTTTCAGCAATCGTCAAACATTTATACTGTGTAGGGCTCATAACTAACACAAACTTTTAATCTGTATACCAACGAAAGAGTAACAGTAACTGAATGATAACTAAACAAACCAATTCGTGAGAAGTGTTTGTCAAATATGTAGTCAAACTAGTCATAACAAAAACAAAGGTTCGCGTACATTGATACTAGTTTGAACTCGTCGCAAAATGTACTTACATACATATGTACAATCTTTCCGTCTCTTTCTCTCTGCAACTTTAAATTGACGAGTGTTGGACGCCGATGAGTTCGAATTAACGCGTCGGTTTGTTATATAGCAATGATTTTTCGTTCAAATTACCAAGTGTATAAAAATGTTATGATTTAGTTCGAAATATAAAGAGATTTTGTTGGGAACTCGTGATAACGTTGAATTGTGGAAATGTTCGAATTATCGCAGGTTTGAATTAATGAGAGTCGAAATACTTTATCATTTAGTAACTGAGCGACAGTGGGTATTCATAAATTATACGCATTTAATGAGGAAATGTCATGTAATGATTCGATTATTTTTGAAAATTATGTAAGAAATT
>BGZK01003033.1:0-25000 GCA_005406025.1 Eumeta japonica | reverse complement strand
CCAACCTAACCTAACCCAATCCCAACCTAACCTAACCTAATCCCAACCTAACCTAACCTAACCTAACCCAACCTAACCTAACCCAATCCCAACCCAATCCCAACCTAACCCAACCCAACCCAACCTAACCCAATCCCAACCTAACCTAACCTAAATCCCAACCTAACCCAACCTAACCTAACCCAACCCAACCCAACCTAACCTAACCAAACCCAACCTAACCTAATCCCAACCTAACCTAACCTAACCCAACCTAACCTAACCTAACCTAACCTAACCCAACCTAACCTAACCTAACCTAACCTAACCTAACCCAACCCAACCTAACCTAACCTAACCTAACCCAACCTAACCTAACCCAACTCAACCTAACCTAACCTAACCTAACCCAACCCAACCTAACCCAACCTAACCTAACCTAACCTAACCTAACCTAACCTAACCTAACCTAACCAACCTAACCTAACCTAACCCAACCCAACCTAACCTAACCTAACCTAACCTAACCTAACCCAACCTAACTAACCTAACCTAACCTAACCTAACCTAACCTAACCCAACCCAGTTACAGCCAACCGCCGCTCGAAACGCATCGAAAACGCGCTCCGCACGGATAAATTCGGGAAAACATAGTTGTTGGATTGCAGTGTTTATGTGTCAGTTGATGCGGGACGACGAGCCCTGCACGAAAGTGTTTGAATCTCTTAAATCGGATTTACAGAAAAATTTTATAGTGAAAAAGTGTTTTCCCAAAAGTGAAAGTGTCGCTATCTCCTAAAAGCGATCGACGACCCCCCCATTTTAAGGCACCGTCTGGAGCGCCCTACAGAAGGGGCGCCTGTCTGCTGACTTCTGGATTTTTCCCGTGGCCCGTTCCTGAGAAATCGGGAAAATTGTGAAACCACGTGGCCACGAGGTCCCAGTTCCCGAGGTCGCAGAACATCCAGCATACGCTCGCAAACTGCGCCCGAGAGGGCGAACAGATAGCCGTGTCGGGCTGACCTCTACGACTTCAGGTTCCAGAAATATCACGAGAAAACCATTTAGAGGTTAGTCCTGACTTACTTTGGGGTCTGTCTCAGGGGAGATCTGCGACACCCAGTTTTGTTTGTGCATTCGACGCGTGCCTGTCGGAGGTACGACCGTGCAAAATCCCCGAATTTTCCCGTGGCCATTTCCGGGAAAATCTTGGAAAACCAGTTACCATGGCTACGAGGTCCTCGAAGGAGAGGACCTAGAGATTCGGGGAGAACGCCAAATTAAGGTCGGCGAAGACGTGCTGAGTGGTGCTTTTAAAAATTTTTGGACTTTTAGAAAAATTTTATTCATATTTTAAAATTTTGAAATTTATGTTAAAAGTTTTAGATAATAATTAATTTAGACTTACAGGGATTGTGTCCTACAGAAAGATTGTAAATTTTAAATTTAAAAATATTTTTGAAAAATTTTTTATTTTTTTTTATTTTGAAGTGTTGAGTTTTGTTCTTGGACTCCTAGGGCGTGTAGCCCCAGAAGCCACTTCACTTTAGTGAAGCAAAATCTATTAGTTTTTGATATCTCGAGCCGTTCTCGAGATATCACGTTTTGAAGAAAATTGAAAAATTTTTATAAACTACCCTCAAATCAAAATTTATTTTTTTCCAAAAAGTGGTTAGGGGGACGTATCTTGGCCTCCTGAGTCCCCCTGTGAGGGTCATTTTTTCGGCTTAAGCTTACTTTCAAAATTAATTAACTTTTTATAAAAAGTGCTTCTGTATCGCTTCGGAGGGTGCCTCTGGATCGATCTGGGCCGGTTTTGTTTCGGCCTGTATCTCGGAGTGGGGTGAGTTTAGGGGAGGCTCAATATCAGTTTCGGCTGTGGGAGGACCCCCGGCACTCAGCCCGAGAGCAGGAACAGCGGTCAGAGAGTTTTTAGGCAAAAAATTTTTGAAATTTTTAAAAAAAAGTCATTTTAGAAAATTGAGGGTGGGCTCTATCGGTAGCCTATGTGGTGAACCGCTTCTCGTAAGAGAAGTCAAAATTTTGTTATTTTCGCGATATCTCCAGCCGTTTTTGAGATATCGCGAATTTTAGTTTTTTGCAATTTTACCTACCCTCAAAAAATTTTAACATTTTTGGAAAAAGTACATTTTTGGATAAAGCAAGCTCTTCTCGATCGCTGGCCGTTGGTCCCGGATTTTTCTGGGGCTTACTTCCGGAGATATCGGTTCTCGCCTGTGGGGTTCCGCGCGAAGCTCCGGCACTGATAACAAATTGTTATACCTATACATTGGACAGATATAAATTTCATATTACTTATCCCATTTAATTATTGGCTGAATTTATTTGACAGTAAATTGTCTAATTTGAAAAATTTTATTTTACTCAATTTTGGTTTTATGTTAAAATACAAGTGGGGATCTTAGATTAGAGCTTATTTTGTTTATTTGATCAATTTGGCTTTCTTAATTGTTTTATTTAATTTTATTTTAATTTAATTAATTTGATTTATTCTTACTTAATTCTTCTGTTTTTAATTTAACTTAGTGTTTCATTTTGTGTAAAATTTGTCTTTGCATTTAATTTTATTTTATTTTATAATTTAATTTTATATAAATTTAGGATTTATTCAAAATATAAGTTGTGATTTGAAATTGAGTATATTCCATTTATTTAATTTAAATTGATTTTAATTGTATTAGTTGATATTAATAGATTTTATTTATTTTTATTTTAAATAATTTAATTTAATTTTAATTGTGTTTTATCTTATAGTTATTTTATAGTTTAAATTCGGTTTACATTTATTATCCTGCTTGTTTACTTACTGAAAATTATATTGGACACAATCCCAAATACAAAACGTCTTAGGCTTGTAACTGTAAAAATAGTGTGGGCGTTTTTTAGCAATTTTACAAAACCTATTTTAAATCTAAATTTTACACTTTTGCATTGACATCTACTTTAATTTTATACATTTTATTCTTTGATTTTATACATTTTATTCTTTGATTTTATACATTTTTTCTTTGATTTTATACATTTTATTCTCTGATTTTATACATTTTATTCTTTGATTTTATTATTGATTATTTTACTTTATACATTTTATCAATTGACAACGCCCCCGTGAATAGAATTAATAGAGTAGATTGTTGGAAGCTCTCTGGTCCTGAAAATGTCGTCAAGGCGGGTCGTAAAAGGGGCGTCATTGTCCAAATCCGAGAGAGACGGTAATGTCCCGGCATTGACGAAAGGGGCGCAGAAACCGATGGCGGCGACAAAAAAATCTGTAAAACAGCAAAAAACAGAGTTGACGCCGCCATCGGAGAAAGCGCCTCAAAACTCCGGACGGGCGGGAACCTCGGCGGCCGCTACCGCGTCGGTCAAGACGAAGGCGCAAGCGAGCGTGCATCGGCTCCCCTCACAATAAGTCCGCCAAAGTTGTTGGTGGAGGTGGAGCCGATGGACAAAATTGCGGCTGGGCAAAGAGACCGACGCGGGAGTTTTACAGCGATACAGGCCGTCGGGGATTTTGCTAGGCGGGCGAGCCTGAGGGAGGAGATTGGCCGCCCGTCGCTGTCCGGAGTGGGGACCGAGGCCGAGTGACCTGTCGGGGAACTCCGCGGTGCGAGTCCCGGGGTCCACGCCTGTGGGTGTCCACCCGATAAACAGGGTGGCATCCGCGATAGGCAACCCTCGCCGTGGGGCGAAGAGCGAGCTCGAAAGTCTCAAAATATCAAAGAGGTTAAAGAATCGGTAATCTTAAACTGCAAGACATTAACGAGCTCGCTCTTCGATGAGTCCCGCTCCAGATATGTGGTGGAGTTGGAGCGGGAAAAGCGAGGAGGGCCGCGGAACTCGAGGCCGCGGAGAAAAGGTTTAATAAGATTAACCAAGAGAACCTCGACAGGTACCCAAGATGGAGAATAAAATGGAAAACTCCTGGCCGAGGTCGCCTCCACTAAGGAAATGCTGGGGCAAATGCGCGTCCCGGAGGCGCTGGCGGAGATCCGCAAGGTCGTGGCGAGACCTGCGCCGCGTATCATGAACTACGCTGAAGCGGCGGCGAAACCAAGACAGCGCCGCCGCGAAGACCCTGGCCCTCTACAAGACTGGTACCGGACCCTCATCGTGGCTTCCAATTTGAGAACCACACCGCGGAGCACGTTATTACGAAACTTCGCGGGTGGTGGATGCCAGGGAGATGGGTGTGGCCGTGGACCGGATGAGGAAGGCCAGGGGACAAAAGGTGGTGTTGAGTTGCTCCTCTGTCGAAGATGCTAAAAAGATAGAGGAGCGGCTCAAGATACGCGGCGCCGACTTAAAGGTCGCCAAACCAGAAATGCGGCTCCCCACCGTCATTATTCGGGACGTGCTTAGGGTCAACTCGGATGAGGACATTGTTAGGTCGTTGAGGACCCAAAATCGACACCTATCCGAGGGTCTCGATTGGGACAAGGTCAGGGCCCGTGTATGCTACCGGAGACGGGCGCGCAATGACCTTGAGTGCCACCCGGTGCTCGAGGTCAGCCCAGAGCTATATCATCGCCTGATCAAGGCCGGTTTGTATACGTGGGCTCCAAAGGCGCCCGGTATGGGACCAGTCCCCGTTGGTGCAGTGTTCGCGCTGTCTCGGATACGGACATGGCAAGCGTTTTTTGCAAAGAAGTGTCCGAGAGGTGCGCGCACTGCGGCGGGGAGCACACTGGCGTAACATGCCGGGCCCGAAAGGATGGAGAGCCCCCTAAATGCGTAAATTGTACAAAGGCCGGCTGCGAGGACACCGCACATGGGGCGTTCAGCTCAGAGTGCGGGGTCCGAGCAAAATGGGATGATATGGCTCGGTCGAAGGTGGCGTACTGCTAGCAGCAGGCGCCCTGGCTGCCGAAGACCGCACACATACGGCCGAGGGATCGTCGACCGAAGGATGCACTGACCGCGTATCTCTGCGGTTTATGCAGTCCAACTTGCAGCGAAGTAAATTAGCTACGACTGAGCTGCTCGTTGAGGCTGCAAGGCGAAAAATTGCGGTAGCCATTGTTCAGGAACCCTACATTGGGAATATTGGCGAGCTGAGACGGTACCCGGGGGTGCAGAGTCGTCCAAAAGACGGCTCCGCGGAGGGGACCCGTCAAAGCCGCCATAATGGTCCTGAACAGCGACGTGGACGTCGAAGAGGATCAAACCCTCAACGGCGAAAACGTCGCAGCTGCCGTAATCAAAGCCGGAAACTGCAGAATTGGCGTCGTGTCGGTGTATTTCGAGGGAGACATGCCCATCGGCCCGTACCTCGATCGCGTGCGATACGTCTGCTCAAAACTCGGGACCGACAAAATCATCCTGGGGGGCGATGTCAACGCGTGGAGTGTATGGTGGGGCAGCGAACGCAATGATGCGCGCGGTGTCGATCTCTGCGACTTCCTCGATTCTGAGGGGCTGCACATCTTGAACGAGGGCAATACGCCCACGTTCGAGGTATAGGGGATCGTCTCCTCAAGAGCGTGGTGGATGTGACTGCAGCTCCGCTCTACTGGATAGAGCGGAGGGATGGCAGGTGGTCCGAGACGTAACATCCTCGGACCATAACGCGGTCACGTTCGCCGTGCGGGTGGAGGGACGATCCGGCCCTCGGCCTCTGGTACACGAGTCTACAATACGGCAAAGGCTCGATGGTCGGAGTTCGCAGCAGCCATGGATGCTGCTCTTAATGAACGGACTCTGACCACCGAGATGGTGAAATCTGTGGGCTCGTGCGACCAACTCGACGAGGTTGTTGAGACTTACACCGAATGCATCCGACAAGCTTGCGACGCTGCCATTCCACGTAAAAGCTCGAACACGCGTGGACTGAAACCCCTGGTGGAGTCCCGAGTTAGAGGGCTGAAACGAGATGCGCACAAAGAAGCGGCGCATCCGAAATGCGGCCCCGGCAGGCGGGAGTACGTGGTCGGGGTATGTGCAGGCTAGGAGGTTTACGAAAGGGCAGTGGCTGAGGCGCAGACCACGAGCTGGAAACGGTTTTGCTCTGCACAGGATGGGAGAGCCTGTGGGACGGCATCTACAGGGTCATCAGGGAAACGGGAAAACCGGGAGGATGTCCTATTAAAACTGACTCGGGACAAGTAATAGGTCCGGACGAGTCAGCGACCTCCTGGCGGAAACCTTTTCCCTGATGACCGTGTCGATACTGACGATCCGTATCATACGGAAGTCAGAAGGCGAACCGACGGAGTAGTCAACCACCCGAAGCTTCGGGGATCTGCCCGGGTGGACCCACCTTTACCGGGGCTGAGGTTAGGTTTGCTCTTAAAGCATTCCACCCTCGAAAGGCCCTGGCATTGATGGGTTCACCTCGGACATATGCCAGGCTGCCATTTTCCGGGATCTGGGATTGTTCCTAGCGATGGCCAATAAGTGCCTTGAGCTGGGATACTTTCCCCGAGCCTGGAAGGTGGCGGCAATCAAGGTGATCCCGAAGCCGGGTAAGGAAGACTACGCCCGTCCGAAGTCTTACCGTCCTATAGGTCTGCTCCCTGTGCTGGGCAAAACAGTGGAAAGGATGCTGGTCGGCGCCTCCAGTGGCACTTAATGCCAAAACTTCAGGCGACGCAGTATTTCACGCCGCAGCGCGGGACGGAGGACGCCCTTATGATCTGATGACACATATCTATCAAGAGTTAAATCTCAAAAGATCATATTAATGGTGTCATTGGACATAGAGGGCGCCTTCGACAACGCGTGGTGGCCGGCGTTGGAGACCCAGCTGCGCGCCCTTGGCTGCCCGGTGAACCTCCATGGCCTGGTCCGAGGCTACCTTCGGGACCGGGAGGTAGTCGTCAAGTACGCTGGAGGGAGTGCAGGAAAGGGACTTCAAAGGGTTGTATAAGGTTCTATAGCCGGTCCAACCTTTGGAACCTGATCCTGGATTCCCTACTCCGAGAACTCGGGGAACTCGGCGTATACGTGCAGGCGTTCGCGGATGATGTGGTCCTCATGTTCTCCGGACAGTCGGCTTCGTCGATCGAGGAGGAGGCCAACCGCGCTAGCTCGTGCACTGCTGGGGAGTCAGAAATAAGCTGAGGTTCGCGCCATCGAAAACAAACTCGATGGTGCTGACCAAAAGCTGAAATATGACGACCCAGTGGTGCACATGAATGGCGAGCGGATTAGCTCGGTTGGCGAAATACGCCTCCTCGGTCTGACCATAGACAAAAGCTGACGTTCATTCCTCATGTCGCCAAGGCTTGTAAAAGGCTACTAATATTTACAAGGGCTTAGCCCGAGCGGCCAAGGCGACGTGGGGTCTGAGTCCGGAGATCGTGAGGACCATATACATTACCGTGATAGAGCCTATCGTTCTGTACGCTTCGTGCGCTTGGGCACCGGCGACGAGGAAGCTCGGCGTGCGAAGATGCTCGACGCTGTCCAGCGCAGCGTCGCTCTGAAGGCATGCCGGGCTCACCGTACAGTGTCCCTGCATTCCGCGCTCATCCTCGCGAGGCTGCTCCCTAGACATTAGAGTGAGGGAAGTGGCCTGGTTATACGAGGTTAAGCGCGGAAAAGATTTAGGGGACACTTTGTCGACCGGGAGCTCGAGAGACCCGTGTATTTCGGCGATTTGCCTCACCCGCGCACGTGCCCGAGATCGGGTACGAGAGCGTCGAGGACCTCGACCCCAGACGGTGGACCGTCTCGCCGTCGTCGGGCCGCGCATTTCACCGACGGTAGCCGTATCGAAGGCAAAGTCGGAGCGGCCCTGACGGAGTGGCGGGACGGTAGGGAGACGTGGTACTCGACGCTACGACTCGATCCCTTCTGCACGGTCTTTCAGGCGGAGATGGTCGCGCTGCAAAGGGCGATACGGAGGGTGAAGAATGGTAAAGACGGGCTGGTCAACATTTTCAGTGACTCCAGGTCCTCCTGGAGGTATTGGCCGGCCCGAAGACCTATCACCCTCTGGCCCATGAAGCTAGGCGCGACATCTCCGAGATCGTTGCGGAAGGCAGGGCTGTGCGCTTATTTTGGGTTAGAGCGCATGCCGGAATCGCGGGAAACGAGCGTGCGGACGAGCTCGCCAGGCGCGCCGCCCTCACCAAGAAGACGGCAGCGGACTATGACAGGTTTCCGCTGTCGTACGCGAAAGGGTGATTAGGGCGGCGAGCCTGGAAGAGTGGCAGGAACGATACGCCGAGGGAGGCACAGGTGAAATCACCAAATGCTTCTTCCCCGAGTGGAACAAGCGTACCGGGTCCTCCGAAAACGGAAATGACGTCCCACTTGGCGCAAACCCTTACGGGACATGGCGGGTTCTCACAGTACCTACATAGGTTCAAACTGAAGGACTCGCCATACTGCGCCTGTGATCCCGCTAAAATCCAGGACGTGCTGCACGTTCTCGAGGAATGTCCAATGTTTCTGCGAGCGTGTGGCACTGGAAACGGAGATTGGCGTCATTGTCGGGAGGGGGGAGTTTCCAACAATAGTTGAAGACGACCAAAAAAGGGAAAAATTTTTTAATTACTGCTGCAAAGTGGTAGAAAGATGTTTGAATTTAAATAGAAATTAAAAGAAAAGGAATGTAGGAATCAGGAAAACTGGAACGTAAGTGTCAAAGAACAGAACGATAGATAGGTTTAATGTAAAACGAAAATAGGGATGGTAGGAATATGTGTAAATATTATAAGAATAAAATAAGCATGTAAAAATAAATAGGAAATAGATTAAACAATAAAATGTGATACATTATTTGTTATTTAAATGAAAATAATACACTAAACATGTAAGAGGGTTAATCAAATAAAAAAAAAAAAAAAGATATATATACATACATAAAACATGCATTGAATTATTTAACCTCCCTACCACCCAAAACTGCAAGAGATGTATATAAGCGAGATGAACGAACCTGAAAATGGTATATAACCGTGGTCGCCATGCCACCTAGTAACCTAAAACCTAACCTAACCTAACCTAACCAGTCACAAGCCATACGCCGCCGCGAACGCCACGAAAACTGTGCGCTCCGCTTGTTAAATCGGCAAAAATCGCGAAAATTACTGGATTGCAGTGGAAAGTGTTTTATTATGTGCAGAAAGCTGCGGCAAATTCAGTGGTATAAAATGAAAAAATTAAATAAGTAAGAAAAAATTTTTTTCAATGAAAAAGTGTTCAAAAAGTGAAAAAGTGCCCCGATCTCGTAAAAGCGATCTGCGACCCCCGGGTTTCCTGGTCTCATTCGACGCGTCTTGACGAGCTACACCGACGTGTCGAAAACCAGATTTTTCTCGTGGCCCGTTTTGGTGAAAAAAAAAACCGAAAATTACGTGGCCGCGAGGTCCTGGTTCGGGACGTCCGGGAACGGTGCGCCATATATCGGCAGAAGCGGGCGCTGACGACGAGTTCAACGCCGTATCCCGCTCATTTGTACGACTTCCGGTTCCGGGGCGCGCCTCGGAAAACCGGAAATTTGGTGAGCGGCGATCTCTTCCCGGGGGAATATCTCGGAAACAAGATCGACGACCCCCGGGTTTTTAGGCGTTGATCGAAGCGCCCCATCGAGGAGAACAGGCGTACCGAAGCCGAAAATTTTCTCGTGGCCCGTTCCGGAGGAAATCGGGAAAACCCAAAACCACGTGGTCACGAGGTCCCGGTTCCCGGAGTCCCAGGACGACGCGCGACACGTCGGGTGATACGGGCGCCGAAGGTGAACCAGGTACTGTTTACCGCTCGCCTCTACGACTCGTGGTTCCCGAGCGCGGGTCCAAAAACCCAAATAGGTGAGTGGCGATAGGTACCCGGGTGGATATTCCGGAAACGGGATCGGGGATAAAAGTGACACATAGATAAGTTTGTTCGCGCCCATTGGCGCTACGTGTGTGCCGTTTTCCGAGCTCTCACCCGTTTCCCGAAAAATTCGGGAAAACCAGAAACCGCCCAAGGTTCCCGAAGGAGGGGACCTAGAGGGTCGGGAGACGGCTCAGATTGAGCGGCTGACGGTGGCGATACCGGCGGTATCTTCAAAATTAAAATCGGACAATAAATACGAATTTTATTATAGTTACAAACTTTATACAAATTCCATTATTATTATCATTATTTCCTATTTTCAATTTTAATTAATTATTTATTATCAGGAGCTGTAAAGAGTGATAAGATCGTGTTTGATTAAGTGTATGAATTTTGGTGGAACAAATATTTAAACCATTATTCATTATATCATTAATGGATTCCATGAGGCCCGTACTATAACAGTGCTAAAAAGGTCTATACTAGATATATATTTTATTGACTGTTTTTTTATTATTATTGAACCTTTTAGTTGCTAATTGTTGGATAATAATTGTTTTATAGATTGTATTGTTAATATCGATATTTGTTTTTATCATTACTTAATTATTTTAATTATTAAATTTGATTGTTTTGAATATTAATTATTTGCTATTTTATTATTTTAAATTTAAAGTTTATTTTATGTAGATATTAATGTGGATTAATAATTGTAAATCACTATTATACTTAATTGTTAAATCTAAATTCATGAATCTGTGTATTATTAAAAATCTTAAATATTGACATCAAATCTAAATTTGTTTATCATTTTATATTATATTGTTTAAAGATTGTCTTGTGTATATAATATTATTTTAAATACAAAACTTAAGACACTATTATAGATCAAACATATATAAACTGTTTTCACAGTTAATGAATTTTGAAGTATGTACAGTATAGGGGTGTTGCGAGGAATTCATTAATTTTAACATTGTATTATTTTGCATCTTGGAGGGTAGAAATTTTTCTTTCTTGTCTAGTGAAACAGAAAGTAATTGAGTAATTGAAGGTTTGATATTGAAATTATTTTGTTTCCCGCATTTTGACATATTTATTCTGCTTTGCAAAGAAAAGAAAGGAAAAGGGAAAAATTGGATACTTTAGTTTTAATTTGTTTTTCTTTCACAATTACGTAATTGATCAATTGATTATAAAATTCAGTATATTAATTTTGTTATCATTGTTATCATTAATTAATTTCATTACATTTTAAATTTATTTGTGTTAAATTTTAACGTAGTATTATTGGTTTTAATCTTTACGGTATCTAATTCTAATTATTATTCATTTGATTTAAGTATTAATATTAATTTGAACGTTGATTTATTTATTTTTTTTTCTATTTTCATTTTACGTTATTAATATAACCGGCTTGTGGCTAAATTAATAATAAAGCATTCCTGTGTACTTGTTTGTCGAAGCATTGACCTTTGGTTTGACTTTAAATCCAAATTTTGCTGTTCTTCTGGGGCTAATTTGCGGAGTTAATAATTTTGTCCGTGGGGTTCCGTGCAAAACTCCCGCATTGAGGAACCTTTTGTAATTTATTTGATTTTGGACATACTTTTGAGAAATAAATTTGTATTTAGGGTCATTTCAATCTTGATTTTAATTTAATCAAAATTTTCAATTTGGTGTTATTTTATATCTTATCTTAATTTTAATTTACTTTATTCTATTATTTGTTTTAACATAATTAAAATTTTTAAATTGGTGATATTTTACATTTTGTCTTAATTTTAATTTGCTTTATTCAATTAAAATTTTATTTTGGTGTTATTTGCGTTTTATCCGAGTTTTAATTTATTTTATTCTATTTAATTTTTTAAACTGATTTGTTTTGACTTTATTGGATTGATTCTATTGCGTATTTAATTTTTGGATTTAAATTATTTTGTTTTGTTTTGAGTTCGGAGTAGGTCGGATTGATTATAATTAATTTGATTAGAATTCTTAAATTCGTTATATATTTAATTTAACCTTTCATTTTAATTTGGTTTATTTTATTTCACCTATATTATCTGAAATTATTTGGACCTATTTTGAATTAATTATATTCTCATATAAAGAACTATTTTAATTTGTTGTTTAAATTTGTGTTCTAAACCACTCTAAATATTGTAATTGATTAACATTTTTCTATTTTATTCTGGATATTATTGACCCATTGAGGAAATAACTCCGGGAGTTTCTAGAGCTCAGTAATCCGCGTCGATCAAGACCCGTCTCGAGGCGATCGGATCACGGGAAGGGACGGAAAAGTCAAAAGGGCCGCCAATTGAGCCGACGGCTTAAATTTGTCTCGACCCGTGAAAGGTGCTAGATCGCCTGGCCTGCCAGTGGGGAGGCCCCTAGAGCTGTTTTACTTTTATTTTACTCTTTTTTTTGATAGAATTGAAATTTTAGTGCATTATTTTATATTGACACTTTATTCTGTTGTTTGTTTTTTGTGTTATTTCTTTTACATTTACAATTTGACATATTTTCTTTTTGATTTTGATTTGATTTTTTGCTGTATACATTAATTTTAAGGATTTTACAATTTGACATTTACATTTTATTTTTCCTTTTGATATTTCATTCGTTTTTTTTGACATCTTAATTGTAGTTTATATTTTTACATTTTAATCTTTTATTTTACAATTTTATTGACATTTGACTAAGTCCTATAGTATAAGAATTTTAAATAGTAATCATTAAATCAATTTTGTCTCTTAATTTTATCTAGGGAGACGGGCCGCAGGTCAGTGCCCTATTGGGTTGTGTGTTGTTGTGCTGCTCTGTTGCGGTGTTTGATATAATTGAAATTTTAGTGTATTATTTTATATTGACATTTTAATTTTTTGTTGTTGTTTTATGTGTTATTCCCTATACATTTGCAATTTGACATATAATTCTATTTTAATCTTGATCTAATTTTGTTTACTATATACATTAATTTTAAGGATTTTACAATTTGACATTAAATTTATCGTTACTTTTACATTTTACTAATTGACATAAATAATTGTATCTATACTTCATTTTATCAAATTAAAAATTATTGTTTATCTTGTTGCAATCGACTATTTTGACAGTGATTTTGATTTTACACTTTATTCGTTTTAATACTTAACATTCTTGCAAATTTTTATAACTTAACGACGCCCCCGGGAACTGAGGAATTGTCTAGAGTCTCTAGGGTGCCAAATCGGGAGAGAATGTCTACAAGGCGGGTCGCGAAAGGGGCGTCTACGTCCAAGTCTGAGCGTGAGCCCAATGTCCCCAAGGGGGGGCCGAGGGTTGGGACGGTGGCAAAGAAAAAAATAGTATCACAAAAAATTATGACAACGCCACCTGTCCCCTGCACCCCCCCAGAAACAGCGGGCGATGGTGCGAAGAACTCACATGAGAAAAGGGCGCGGGGGACCGAAGACGTTCTGAACGACGGAACAGTCGCGGCGGGGGCTCCGCCGGCAAAACTGGTGGTAGAGGTGGAGTCGGCGGATGCCGCCGTGGCGGCGGCTAGAGAGTCGGACGTCGGAGTGTTCACCGCCCTGGAAGCGGTAGGAGACTTCGCCAGACGGGCGAGCCTCAAAGACGAAATAGGCCGCCCGTCTTTGCCCGCGTCGGGGAGACCGACGCCAGTGGACCTGTCCGGGGGTACTCCGCGGCCAGAACCGCGAGACAGCCGATCCGTACGGCTGGACGCCCACCCTATAGGGAGGTTGGCGTCCAGTATCGGGACTCTTGCCATGGAGGCGAGGAGCGAGCTCGAAGGTCTAAGAAATATTAGCCGCGATGTTAAAGAATCTGTAATCGGAAAATTGGCGGCGATCAGCGAGCTCGCCCTTCGCCTCGAGGAGTCCCGCTCGGGCTACGTCATGGAGCTGGAGCGGGAAAGAGCGAGAAGGGCAAGAGAAGCGGAGGCCGCGGAGAAACGCATTGCAAAGATCGCCAAGGAAAACCTGGACAGGATCCTACAGATAGAGAATAAGATAGACAAGATGGCAGGAGAGGTCTCCTCGACGAGGAATTTATTGGGACACTTTGACGTCCCGGAGAAACTGGAGGCAATACAGAAAACGCTGGAGGCGGGGACCGCTCCGCGCGCACCTAACTACGCAGAGGTGGCGGCGAAGCCGAAACCTGTGGATGCCGCCCCCAAAAGGATTCCTGGCCCTGAAATTCGGACAGGAGCGGGGCACACGCTCATAATTTCCTCGCGCATCGAAAACCACACTGCGGAGCAGGTAGTCACCAAATTACGCAGTGTGGTTGACGCGAGGGAGATGGGCGTGGCCGTTGACCGACTCCGGAAGGCCAGGAACCAAAAGGTAGTGGTGAGCTGCTCCTCAGCAGAAGACGCAAAAAAAAGATTGAGGAGCGGCTCAAGATGCGCGGGGCAGACTTAAGGGTCTCCAAACCCGAAAAAAGATTGCCAACAGTGGTTATCCGGGACGTCCTAAGGGTGAACACAGACGAGGACGTGGTGAGATCGCTCAGGACCCAAAACAAGCACATCACCGAGGGTCTCGATTGGGACAAGCAGAGGGCAAAGGTGTGCTATCGAAGGCGTGCACGAAATGACCTTGAGTGCCACCCGGTACTCGAGGTCACCCCCGAGCTGTATCAGAGACTCATGAAAGCCGGCTACGTATACGTGGGGCTACAGCGGCGCCCGGTCTGGGATCAGTCCCCCCTAGTGCAGTGCTCGCGCTGCTTGGGCTTCGGACACGGCAAGCAGTACTGCAAAGACGTGTCCGACAAGTGTGCCCACTGCGGGGGGGGGACCACATGGCTGCAAAATGCCAGACCCGGAGCGCGGGTGAGTTACCGCGCTGTATTAACTGCGTAAGGGCCGGCTGTAAGGATGCTGCACATGGAGCGTTTAGCTCGGAGTGCAGCATCCGTCATAAGTGGGAGGAAATAGCTCGGGCAAAAGTGGCGTATTGTTAGCCGCCGGCGCCCTGGATTCCCATGCCCGCACAGAACCGGCCGAGGGATCGTCCACGGAAGAAAACACTGACCACGTATCCCTGCGGTTTATTCAGTCCAACTTGCAGCGCAGTAAGCTCGCTACGTCTGAGCTGTTCGTTGAGGCTGATAGGCGGAAAATTGCGGTAGCCCTAGTCCAGGAACCCTATGTTGGGAGTATTGGCGAGGTGCGACGGTACCCAGGATGCAGAGTCGTCCAAAAGGCGACTCCGCGAAGGGGACCCGTCAAAGCCGCCATCATAGTCCTGGACAGTGGCGTGGACGTCGAGGAGGATCAGACCCTCATCGACGAAAACGTCACGGCTGCCGTGATTGTAGCCGGAAGCTGCAGGATTGGCGTTGTGTCGGTGTATTTCGAAGGGGACATGCCCATCGGCCCGTACCTCGATCGCGTGCGATACGTCTGCTCTAAACTCGGGACGGACAAAATAATCCTGGGGGGCGACGTCAACGCGTGGAGTGTATGGTGGGGTAGTGAACATGACGATGCACGCGGGGTGGATCTCTGCGATTTCTTCGATACTGAGGGGCTGCACGTCTTGAACGAAGGCAATACGCCCACGTTCGAGGTGTATAGGGGGGACCGTCTCTTCAGGAGCGTGGTAGATGTGACTGCGTGCGGCTCCGCTCTACTGGATAGAGTGGAGGAATGGCAGGTGGTCCGAGATGTAACATCCTCGGACCATAACGCGGTCACGTTCGCCGTGCGAATGGGGAAGCGGTCCGGTCCTCGGCCCCCCACCGGTACACGGGTCTACAACACAGCAAAGGCTCGATGGTCCGAGTTCGCAGCAGCCATGGATGCTGCTCTCGCTGAACGGGCTCTGACCGTCGAGATGGTGGAATCTGTGGACTCGTGCGACCGACTCGATGGGATCGTGGAGGCCTACACCGAATGCATCCGACAAGCATGCGAAATTGCTATCCCACCTAGAAACTCGAAGCGTAGACTGAAACTCCCCTGGTGGAGTCCCGAGTTAGAGGGGCTGAAAAAGGATGCGCGCACTAAGAAGCGGCGCATCCGAAACGCGGCCCCTAGCAGGCGGGAGTACGTGGTCGGGGAATATGTGCAGGCCAGAGAGGTTTACGAAAGGGCAGCGGCTGAGGCGCAGACCGCGAGCTGGAAGCGATTTTGCTCTGCACAGGACGGGGAGAGCCTGTGGGACGGCATCTACAGGGTCATCAGGGAAACGGGAAAAAAACCGGGAGGATATCCTACTTCAAACCGACTCGGGACTAGTATTAAGTCCGAACGAGTCGGCAACCCTCCTGGCGGAAACCTTCTTCCCTGATGACCGGGTCGATACTGACTATCCGCATCACGCGGAAGTCAGAAGGCAAACCGACGGGGATGATCGTCCACCCGCAACTTCGGGGGATCTGCCCGGGGTGGACCCACCTTTTACCGGGGCTGAGGTTAGGTTTGCTCTTAAAGCATTCCACCCTCGAAAAGCCCCGGGCATTGATGGGTTCACGTCGGACATATGCCAGGCTGCGATCTTCCGGGACCTGGGAGTGTTCCTAGCGATGGCAAATAAGTGCCTAGAGCTGGGATACTTTCCCCGGGCCTGGAAGGTGGCGACCATAAAGGTAATCCCGAAGCCGGGCAAGGACGATTATGCCCGTCCTAAGTCTTACCGGCCCATAGGCCTGCTCCCTGTGCTGGGCAAAACAGTGGAAAGGATGCTGGTCGGGCGCCTCCAATGGCACTTGATGCCGAAGCTGCAGGCGACGCAGTATGGCTTCATGCCGCAGCGCGGGACGGAGGATGCCCTTTATGATCTGATGACATACATCTACAAAGAGTTAAATCTCAAAAAAGATTGTTTTAATGGTGTCATTGGACATAGAGGGCGCCTTCGATAACGCGTGGTGGCCGGCGTTGAAGGCCCAGCTGCTCGCTTATAATTGCCCGGTGAACCTCTTTGGCATGGTGAAGGGCTACCTTCGGGACCGAGAGGTGATAGTGCGATACGCTGGGAGTCCAGAAGGAAACTTCCAAGGGTTGTATACAGGGCTCCATAGCCGGTCCAACCTTCTGGAATCTCATTCTGGACTCCTTACTCCGAGAACTCGGGGAACTCGGCGTATACGTTCAGGCGTTCGCGGATGATGTGGTCCTCATGTTCTCCGGGCAGTCGGCTTCGTCGATCGAGGAGGAGGCCAACCACGCTCTAGCTCGCGTGCACTGCTGGGGAGTCAGAAATAAGCTGAGGTTCGCGCCATCGAAAACAAATTCGATGGTGCTGACCAAAAAGCTGAAATATGACGACCCAGTGGTGCACATGAATGGCGAGCAGATCAACTTGGTTGGCGAAATACGCCTCCTCGGTCTGACCATAGACAGGAAGCTGACGTTCATTCCTCATGTCGCCAAGGTTTGTAAAAAGGCTACAAATATTTATAAGGGCTTAGCCCGAGCGGCCAAGGCGACGTGGGGTCTGAGTCCGGAGGTCGTGAGGACCATATACATTACCGTAATCGAGCCAACCGTGCTGTACGCATCGTGCGCTTGGGCACCGGCGACAGGGAAGCTCGGTGTGCGCAAGATGCTCGACGCTGTCCAGCGCAGCATCGCTCTTAAGGCGTGCCGGGCTCACCGCACAGTGTCCCTGCATTCCGCGCTGATCCTCTCGAGGCTGCTCCCTCTCGACATAAGGGTGAGGGAGGCGGCCTGGTTGTATGAGGTGAAGCGCGGAAAAGATTTAGGGGACACTTTTGTCGACCGGGAGCTCGAGAGACCCGTGTATTTCGGCGACTTGCTTCACCCTGCGCACGTGCCCGAGATCGGGTACGAGAGCGTCGAGGACCTCGACTCCCAGACGGTGGACCGTCTCGCGGTGGTCGGGCCGCAGATCTACACCGACGGAAGCCGTATTGAGGGCAAAGTCGGTGCGGCCCTGACCGAATGGCGGGACGGGGAGGAGACCTGGTACTCGACGCTCCGGCTCGATCCCTTCTGCACGGTCTTCCAGGCTGAGATGGTCGCGCTGCAAAGAGCGATACGGAGGGTGAAGAATGGTAAGGACGGGCTGGTCAACATCTTCAGCGACTCCAAGTCTTCTTTGGAGGTATTGACCGGCCCCGAAGACCTATCACCCTCTGGCTCAAGAAGCTAGGCGCGACATCTCCGAGATCGTTGCGGAGGGCAGGGCCGTGCGCCTATTCTGGGTTAGAGCGCACGCCGGAATCGCGGGTAACGAGCGTGCAGACGAACTCGCCAGGCGCGCCGCCCTCACCAAAAAGACGGCAGCGGACTATGATCAGTTTCCGCTGTCGTACGCTAAAAAAGGTGATCAGGGCGGCGAGCCTGGAAGAGTGGCAGCAACGATACGCCGAGGGAAGCACTGGTGAGATCACTAAGTGCTTCTTTCCCCGAGTGGAAAAAGCGTACAGGGTCCTTGGCGACACCGAAATGACGTCCCACATGGCGCAGACATTAACAGGTCATGGTGGGTTCGCGCAGTACCTGTTTAGGTTTAAGCTGCGGGACTCACCCCACTGCGCCTGCGACCCCGCCAAAATTCAGGATGTGCTGCACGTTCTCGAGGACTGTGATATGTTCCTTCGGGAGCGTGCGGCACTAGAAGCGGAAATTGGTGTCGCGGTCTCGAGGCGGCACTTCCCGGAGATTCTGGATGATGCCAGGAAAAAGAAAAAATTTTTTAAGTATTGTACAGTTTTAACGGAAAGATGCAATAAAATTAATAAGGCTACTTGAGGTAAAGTGAGGTATACATGAAAATGAAGTTAAAGTTTAAGGTGGAATGTGAATAAGCAGATGGTAGGGAAAATAAAACTGTATTTAAGAATAAGATTAACATAAGAGAAACATTGTAGTAGATATAAGATAGATAAAAAACTGTTGTAAAAAAAAAGGAAAAAAGAAAGAAGTAAAAATAAAAGTAATAATAAAATAAATATATACATAAAATAACAAAAACAAAAAAGAAAAAAAAAAAAAATGATAATAAATATAAACCGAGTAAAACTATTTTGACCCATCCCTACCATCCCTGAGAAAGCACGATGAAGTAAGCATGAGGTATGAATCTGAGAAATAGTAAACAAGGCCGTGGTCGTCAAGCCACGGGGCTGAAAAAAAACCTAACCTAACCTAACCTAACCTAACCTAACCTAACCTAACCTAACCTAACCTAACCCAGTCATTGTCGAGCGTTCGTACCGTGCAGACGTGCCGATCGCAGCTCTGTGTTGTTCCGTAGCCGTAGTACATCGCAATACTCGCTCGACTTAGCCGCCGTGCTGTTCCTCGGTCCCTCTCGTTTCATCTTGTGCGGTTTCCCATATACGGCCGCCGCCATCTTGAATTGTGTCAACGGGAGGTGCCTCTCGTTCCATCTTGTGTGAGGTGCCATCTGCGAGGCCACGCCCCCTTCGGACCGCCATACCTGGTGGTCTACTGAGACTCGCAGCCGGTACTGAGGGCATCCAGTGCCCCTTCGGAGCCCCCATCTTCAGTGCGGGGACACCTTCGGATGCACCGGGGAGCTGCTGCGGCGGACACAGCGACGGGCGGAATTGCGGTGACGTCATCGGACACTACAATCGGGTGATTCACCGAAGTCGGGAAGCCCCGGAGCCCCCTGCATCCATTGCGGGGACTCCGACATCGAAGAGGGCGGCTTTACATCGCTGGCAGGGGAGCCGGCGAATTAAAGTTTGAATTTCCCGCCTACACCGACTTTGAGTGACGTCAGTGCAGTGGTGGCGACACTTACGGTTGCCGAAGAAGGCCGGGAAGTTGCGGAGATCCCCGAACAACTTAAATCGCTCAGAAAAAATTGAGCGATTTTCGGGGTTTGATCCGGCGACATCGGGGCCAACGAAGGCGACCTAAGCCGCGGAGCCACCGATGCATAGCGGCAGTGCGGCAAAATCTTGACTGCTTGGCGCATAAACGGCGCCACCCAGCGGGTCAACGCTGCGCTGCGCAAGACGGACAACCTGAGAAACAGCTGCCGATGACGTAGGTCTAAGATTAGAAATATTTATTGATTAATTGTTTTGGATAATATTATTTAAATTTTAGTTGTGCAAATTATTATAAATAATTAAATAGAGTATACAATATTGTAAAATTATAAAAATCAATAATCCTGGTGCACTCCATCTGTCGGCTGTGTGGAGGACTGGGACGGGGATCGGATATATAGAGGGCGCTATTTTTGGATATAAAAAGAGGGCGCACAGATCGACTTCGTAAGCTGGCAACACCGAATAGTGTTGTCAGTACACAGGAAACCGTGCATATAGGGGCGACACTGGTAGATATACTAGTGCTCGCCGAAACCGCAATTGTCTCGGGGCGCCACTGGTTTGTAGATCGATTTGTCAAAATTATTCGGTTAATCCGCCGCGACATAGGGGCGACACCAGCATAGACTAGTGTTCGCCAAACCCGTTTTGTTTCGGGGGCGCCACCGAAGTTCAGATTTAAATTTATTTCACTAGAGGGCGCCATTTTTCGAACAAATTAAATTATTTAGGATTGGACCGCCGCCGCATGTAGGGGCGCCTTTTCGGTAATTAAAATTCCCTCACTAGGGGCGCCACTTTTGGACTTTGAAAATTTTGCCCCTTCAATAGATATTGATCTCCGTCCTGTGTCTTCAAGAATTGTTGAACGGTGACCGGACCCCTACCCCCTTCACCAACCCCCTCCCATACCCCCACCCCCACCCAAACCCATATAAATTACCCCTCCCCTCCCTCCCCTCCCTCAACCTAACTTGAAACGGAGGGTCCTAGGGTACCGAGTTTGGGCTCATTGGATTCGCCGGGAAAAAAGGAAACTTTTGGCTCCGGCAGATTCCTAAAAACAAAGCCCAATCCAAAGATAAACGGGAAAAACCCAAATTTGGAACCCCCTCTGGCTGTAATTTGATAACCGTAGGTGTCAGATCACTGAAACCGGTGTCAAACGAAAGCTGAGGACCGGCTCCAGGTTTTGGCCCCTCCACAATCTGAAAAATCCTTTCCCTTCAAATAGAAAAGGCCTGCAGATGGATGACAGGAGGAGGATGCCGTCTAAGCCTCCTGCCAACAAGCCTCCTCAGAGAAAAAAGCCGTCACCTAAAACTCTCCCTCCAGTATGGAAAGAGACGGCAACAAGACCGTCTCTACAGGAAATAGTACGGGAGGAACGAAGGAAGAGGCGGTTAGGAGATTGATGGCAGAGATGTCGTCCAGTGAGGAGGATGCGAGTCGGCGAAAGAGCCGGGACTCCGATTTCCTCGTCAAAAAAATCCTAGAAGATGAGAAAAGGGCATTGGCAGCTGGTTCTTCGGGGGAATCATCGATGTCTTCCGTAGATACACACCCCAGGAAGACTGCCCGCAAAAAAACAGTATCCGTCGAGGTCCACACACCAAAAGAGTTGAGGACCCCCGCCGAGACGGAGAGCGGTGCCTTTGTTTCCCTACAGGCTGTAGGCGAATTTGCGGGGCGGCTCAGCCTCTGTGAAGAGATAGAGCGCCCTCCTATGCCGGAGCCTGAAACCGCTGCCAAAAAAGCCCAGGATTTGGCCCACACCCCAATAAAAGATGACCGCCCTAGTGAAACAGAGCCTTCCATAAGTAAGACAGCCTCTATTGTTAATAAACTGGCATTGGAGGCGAGACTGAATTGGAAAGGCTGACAAATATTAATAAAACTGTCAAGGAGGCGGTCATAAGCAAACTATGTGCCATCGGCGAGCTGGCCCTCCGATTAGAAGAGTCTCGCTCCAGCTACGCGGCGGGACTGGAGCGAGAAAAAGCCAGCAAGGCCCGGGAGATTGCCTCTCTGGAAAGCCAACATAGGCAGAAAACAGAGAGGCAACTAAAACAATGCCTGGACCTGGCCGCCAAAATGGATATAGTCGAAAAGGAGGTAAAGGCCACCCGAAACATCCTGGGATTTTACGACGTCCCGGAGACACTGGAGCGGATCCGGAAGGCGGTGGAACAGCCCCAAAAAAGGACCTACTCGCAGGTGGCAGCAACAACACCGTCTGCACCTGCGAAAAAGACTCCACTTCCTCAGCGCGGGTCTGCACATACTATTATAGTAACATCTAAAGAAACGGCAGATACCGCAGATCACGTCATAGAAAAGATTAGACGAGCGGTTGACGCCAGAAAGATGAAAGTGTGTGTGGACCGGCTGAGGAAGACAAAGGACCAAAAGGTCGTGATAAGTTGTCCAACAAGAAAGGATATTGACAGAATGAGTGGACAACTTAAGGAAAAGGGGCTGAAGGTAACAGAAGCCACCCGGAAACTGCCCATGGTAGTAATAAGGGACGTCCTCAGAGAAAATACTGATGAGGATATTGTGAAGTCCTTAAAGAAACAGAACAAGCACGCCACCGCAGATCTCGACTGGGGCAGTATAGAAATAAGAGTCAGGTTCCGGAAAAGGGCTAGAAATGACCACGAGTGCCATCCGGTACTCGAGGTCTCGCGGCTATGGCGTCGACTTGTCGACGCGGGCTATGTTATGTGGGGTTACAAAGACGCCCAGTATGGGACCAGTCCCCCCTCGTACAGTGTACGCAATGCTTAGGATTCGGCCACACCCGTAAGTATTGCACGGTAAAGGCCGAAATTTGCGCGCACTGCGGGGGGGAGCACAGGTCCCAAATCTGTGAAAAGCGCCAAAAAGGTGAAGCCCCTAAATGTATAAACTGCACGCGCGACAAGCTAAATGACACTGCACATGGAGCATTCAGCTCGGAGTGCAGTGTCAGGAACAAATGGGACGCTATAGCCAGGGCCCGAGTGTCCTACACGCTACCTGCAGATGCTGCTCCGACACGGAAGACGGATGGTTTCTCCTTCATCCTGTAGTCCTGATCCTATATCCTTCACCGGAAACTGAGTAGGACGCGGCCTGAGTGCGCTGGATTAAAAAGTTTATAATAATCGCAAAAAGGACTGAAATTTTGTTTGATTAATAATTATCTAATAATAAAAGTGTCAAAGAACAGAAGAAATAGTTAATAGATAAATGTAATTAATGAATAGAAGAAATAATTAATAGAATAGTTAGATATCTTGAAAATTATGATTATGTTATATAGTATAATAGTCGGTAACTTTCGAAAATGTATTAAATAAGAATAAGCAAAATTATGTAAAATAATAGAAATAAAATAAGAAATTAATTTAGACAATTAGATAACAAATAAAAGGGCACTAGCCCATGTAGGGACTGGGGCGATCGAAACAAGTTGAGGTTTGCACCATCGAAACCAACGCGATGGTGCTCACCAGAAACTGAAGTTCGATGTCCCGGTCATTCGCATGGGCAACACAGAAATTACCCTTGTTGACGAGATCCGCCTCTAGGTCTTACAATAGACAAGGGGTTGACTTTCATACCCCTGTAAGGCGTGCAAAGGGCTGCCAGCATTTATAAAGGCATAGCCAGGGCGGCCAAGGCTACCTGGGGTTGAGTCCGGAGATAGTCAGGACGATATACGTCGCCGCGATAGAGCCGATAGTCACGTACGCTTCGTGCGCTTGGGCCCCGCAACTAAAAAGCTCGGCGTGCGGAAAATGCTGGACGCGCTACAGCGCAGTGTAGCATTGAAAGCATGCCGAGCTACAGAACTCCCTCCATTCCGCGCTGATCCTCGCGAGGTTGCTCCCCTAGACATACGGGTGAGAAGCAGCAAACTCTATGAGGTGAAGCGCGGAAGTGAATCGGGGACGTCTGTGCTGACCGGGAGCTCGAGAAGCCCGTGGACTTCCGCAAATGCCGCATCCGCGCACTCCGAACTCGGGTTCGAGAGCGTTGAAGACCTGGATCCATCAACAGTCGACCGTCTCGCCATTGTCGGGCCGCACATATATACCGACGGCAGTAAGACCGAAGGTAAGTAGGTGCGGCCCTGACAGAGTGGCGGGACGAAATGGAATCCAGGAACTCCACGTTCCGGCTCGAATCCTTCTGCACGGTATTCCAGGCAGAGATGTTCGCGCTACATGGGGCGATAAAGAGGTCAAGAAGGCAAGGATCGGCTGGTCAACATCTTCAGCGACTCAAAGTCGTCGCTGCAGATGCTGACCGCCCCAAAACCCACAACCCTCTGGCCCATGCAGCGCCAAGACATCAGGGATATCGTTGCGGAAGGCAGGAAGTGCGCCTATTCTGGGTGCGGGCACACGCGGGAACCACGGGCAACGAGCGTGCTGATGAGCTCGCCAGGAACGCCGCCCTGAAAAGAAAACGGCAGCGGATTACGATCGCCATCCGCTGTCGTACGCCAAAAGGTGATCAGGGCGGCGAGCCTGGACGAGTGGCAACAGCGTTACACCGAGGGAGGCACTGGTGAAATAACCAAGTGCTTCTTTCCCGAGTGGAAGGGCGTATAGGGTCCTCTGCGATTCACGATCACGCCCCGATAGCGCAAACCCTAACGGGACACGGCGGATTCGCTCAGTACCTGAACAGGTTTAAGCTGAAGGATTCGCCGTACTGCGCGTGCGCCCCTGATAAGGTCAAGATGTACTGCACGTTCTCGAAGAATGCCCAATCTTCGGAGAGAGCGTGCAGAGACCGAGGCGGGCACCGGCGTCGTAGTCGCGAGGCATGGTTTTCCGGCTCTCCTGACGACGAAAAAATAGAAAAACATTTTGGAATTTTGCGAGCGGGTCACGCGAAGGTGCAATAAAATGAACGGCTCTAATATGGCATACAATGAATAAAATAAACACAAATGGTGACTTTAACACGATAAATCAGACATAAATAAACAGCCAATGGTTATGGAAAGACAAAGACAATAGTGCTAAATGTAATGTAAATATAAAATAGAATGTATAGAGATAACATGTAAGTATTAAAATAAAAAAAAAAAAAAAAAAAAAAAAAAAAAAAAAAAAAAAAAAAAAAAAAAAAAAAAAAAAAAAAAAAATATTAAGATAAGTTATTTAGCACCTTTATTAAATGCCTTTGCACATTCCCGGCCAACCCTTAAAAAAGGCTGAATGAAAGTGGATGTACGAACCTGATAAAAGGCATACAAGGGCTGTCGCCAACATGCGACAGGGGCAAAAGGATCAAAACAAAACCTAACCTAACCTAACCTAACCTAACCTAACCTAATCCTAACCTAACCTAACCTAACCTAACCTAACCTAACCTAACCTAACCTAACCCAATCCCAACCTAACCTAACCTAACCTAACCTATACCTAAC
>BGZK01003032.1:0-33989 GCA_005406025.1 Eumeta japonica | reverse complement strand
AATCCCATTTTGCTAAACATCTATTAGAAACCGGTCATAAGCTTAATAATGATCACAAATTCGATGTCTTGCATGTGTGTGAGAAGGGTTACGTTTGGAATGTTTTGGAATCCTTCGAAATTTTAAAACATAAAGATAATAATAATATGCTCAACGATCAAATTGACGTTTATAAATCGCCATTATTGGACGCTTGCCTGTAACTACTTGGGTAATGTTGGTGATGGTTAGTCTGTGACATTTGACAAGCATGTCTATCGGTGGTGATCTGTGGCTGTCTTAATAATGTTTTCGTCGCTCTTGACCATTGCATGACAGCGGCCTGTCTAACGAGGTTGTGTTGGTTGTTTTAACGCCCTTGCACCCTGGTGGATGTGACTGTCGGCAATTTCTGAAGATGTGCCTTGTTGGCATGAAACGTACGTAGAACTAAACAATTTAATAGTTGGCGGAATTAGATAATTATAATAATAAATAACACTTTGCTTAGGTGTTCGATATCTGTCAACTCCTCTGGAATCAATATTAAATCATTTGGATAGAGATTCGTAGGAGAGGCGATTCGAGGGTCAGCGGTGGGTTGCATGCTGCATGTTAATACATGTTGCAGGCAGGCGTCTACATGGATTTCCGCGAATTAACACCTCATACAATACAACTTTTGCTTTGAGTATGTTTCGTGGGTGATCGGGTTACGCGGTCGTGTTATTTTCTGTGGATTATCGCATACATACAATATTGAGCATTGGCTTTATTCAAAGATTTTGTTTAATACCAGTTTTAATATTTTCAACAACGCACAAATCCTTAAGGATGCTCCGATCACTGTTGACTCAGGATGATTTTAAGAAACCTCTTCGACGATGCTATAATAGATAATGATGATTGATTTAGATTTTTCAATCACAACATAATTACTATTTTTAGCTCCGGCGTGCTTCACGTATCGAGCGACAACCTTTATGGATTTTAGTATTATGAAATGGGAGACATATGAAATGAAAGCGCTTTTTGTTGGAGTCTCGAATATATATTTTTTGCTATTTTAAAGTAAATAGTTATTGAGATATTTAGAAAAATAAATGATAATACACTATTTCCCCTTTATTTCCGATAGTATTGCGCCTAAAATTAAAAATATACAGAAAATTACTTTTTGCTCATAGATTGTAGTTTTATTCATTTCGATCCGTTTCAACATCTGGTATAAGATAAAGCTCACTTAATACGTGAGTATGCATTTTAAAAAAGCATACACTTTAGTGTGTATCAGCTTGTAGCGGATTTTGTCTCTTTATCTTCTTTCCAAAGTATATGCCTTCTTTTATATATGTATACTTTTTTATTAATTGACTGTTATTAAGTATATGTTATACATATACTTAGTAAGTGTCAATTAATAGTGGATTTTACGTGATTGTGATGAATATTAATTTTAAAGACAAATCAGAACATTAAATAACAGAATACTTTCTATCTTTCGTTGTTGGTTCACGTATTCAAAAATGTACAACAAGACAGAATACAACAATAGACAATTTCCGATCATTCAGCAATTTTCCGCTATAATCCGGTATCTTACATAATTTTTTTAATTACCACAAACATATTTGGATCACATTAAAAAAAATATGATAAATATTCAACGTACGGGACCACGTCCATGTGAGTTGAACACGCACTTGTTCGTTTTTTTTTTCTGATTCATAAGTTAAACACAGCGCATATAAAATAGGTACTCGTATAATAATTTACAGACAATATAACAGTGGCGTGCATTTTCCTCTCAAATTTTCCTCGCATCAAGAATATTTTTATATACCTCACTAACGGTACGTTCAAAATGAAACGAACGGATGAATAACATACCGAAAACAGTTTTACCTACGTTATTGGGAACATTTAAAGGTAATTTTCGTGTAATGTTACTCCATAAAAGCGTATTGAAGTTGGAATCCGTGTTTGGTGCTACCTCTAATAACAAAGACGACGTGTTGACTTTTCCGAGTCTGTAGATAGGACAATAGGCCATCCGATGAAAGATAAAACTCCAGTTATTTTTGTATGATCAAAGGTAATGGAAGCAAAAAAAAAAAACGCTGTAACAATTTTCATCGTCAAGATAATTTTTCTTGAAACCATATAATCTCGTGAAGTTGATCGGTCTGTTTATTTCTTTTGTGAAAATAGTTTTAGAATTGATAGAAATGTGTACATAAAAAATTGCATGGGGTTGTAATAATTTGCATGAATTTATCTTTTATTGTAATATACGCTAAGTGCTATCTGAAACTTGACAGGTTTTAAAACGTTTTGTTATTTTCCTCTATTAATTCGTCTTTATGTTTAAAAAATATCGTTACAAAAATAGTGCGTGGAGTCCCTCAGCGCGGAAGAAGTGAAACTTTGTAATGTGGAAATGAAAATAGGAAGGAGTAGAAATTGCGTTTTTCTTCACAATCGCGAAAAACAATTGCGAGACGAAATCTACCGACTCACTCTCTTTCTCTCTCCTACTCTCTACCTTTGTGTATCTTTATTTCTCTCCCCCTTTTGCGTTGGAATATTGGACGCTACTCGTTGCTAACGATCGCGCTGGCCTGTAACAGGTATACTACGCGCATGCGTTCGAGGGCCACGCATTCACTCTCGCTATGTCTCTTTCTATTCCCTCTCCCCAGGAGCGTTGAACGTTTAACGCAACAATGCTTTCATACCCCCTCCATGGTAGCGTTAAACGTTTAACGCAACCTCGTTGGAAGTTGCATTAGAAGTTTCACTTAAAAAAATGTATAAATTTATTTAAAATTATATTAGGTTGGATTTCATCATGCATCTGTTCGCAAATATTCATAATCCCTTTCTTTTTTAGAACTACTTTACCAAAATAAATAGAACAAGAATATGATATTGAAAATATAAATAATATAATAAATGCTCGGCCAGCGAAAGTTCGCAACTGATCATGGCTGTGCCAAGCTAAATCATTGGCTGACTGCGCGACGTGCTGCGGCGCAGTATCTGCTCAGTTGTCCTAAGGTTGTCAGTACGACATTCCTATAATGGTGTTCTAAGCTACTTTTCTCAGAAATGGCTTCTTCAACGACTATGGTTTCTTTGGCAAAATTGTTTTATAAGGGAAGGAGATTATGAATATTTGCGAAAAGATGCATGATAAAATCCATTTTTCATGTATATATATATATATATTTGTAAAATATAAGTATTTCAACAACTGCAGTACTTTTATTTCATCGCAGTTCATGAAAATGTATGAAAATGCCGATCGTGGGCCGTTGATGGCCACTTTCACCGATCCCATAAGGAATGTGGCCATCGTTTACTCGAACAGCCTCCGGATTACAAAACTAGTAGTTTAATATGATTAATATAAGAAATTATTGGACGTTCGTGGCAACGATGACGTCGACTACGTTTTAACTCAAAAACGATGCCCTTAACCAGTGAGTGATCACCGCTCTTGAATTATTACGCTCTGTTTTATTGTACTTTTATTTGATTCTCTTTATTATTGCAGTCAGGCTGTGCCCTTCAACCCCTTTGAAATTTTTATCAATGAAAAAATCATAAGTAGGGCGCTGACTCGACTAAAATCGTGCGTAAGCATTGCTGTTCAAATTTACAAAAATAATATGTACTATACGACGTCGATTGAAACCGCCTCGTTGTTTTATGTAAATTAAGACATGTCGGAAAATAGCTCTAAGTTTCATCTGCGTCGTTTGTTTGTTTGTTATTTATTCAAAATCTATTAATCGAAATGACATTGAGATTTATTCATTGAATAATACATACGGTTTTCAAATTGTGCTCCGGTTATGCTCCGTTAGATATTATTTCTGAGTTAATCTGAATTAGGTCGTCTTAAAGATTGTATTAAATGAGGCGTAGTTCTGTTAAAAAATTAATTTATTAGGAAATGGCCTTTTTTTTATTAATGATTCAATCGCGATGCTATTCAATAACTTATTGACGTGCAAAATTGTGTGACTTTAAAATAAAATATCAATAAAAGTCAAAGTCATCCTTGTGACGCTATCCATTGATGTTATTTCTTTTGAATATAAGTACTGATAATTTCTGTCATTGTTACCGAGAAAAATACAAATATATTACACATTGGTTTTTGGAAACCATGTATTTTTTTGTCGTAAATTAATTAGGAATTATCTTCATATTTTGTGAACAGTGATACAACTGTGTGTTAAAATAATTTTCATTCCTTTTGGAACATTACGCATCAGAGACAATTCAAATGTCCTTGGTTTTTGTTAACAGTAGTATCAATTCATAGGAAAATTAAATCGTTTCATCTCTTACTTAGATCAAATACATATATTAAGAAGAATAGAATAAAAACTTTGCCGAAGGAGAAATGTCACAAGTTGGCGAGTGACTTAGTACGTGGTAGTAGAGTCAGCCAAATATCAGTTTAGCAATCCATCTGCACGATGTTCTGATCTTGGGTGATCAAGTGCGATATTGATAGTACGGAAATAGAATTTTTTTTTATAAACCAGTTTTTTTATCTACTAAAGGTTTCCAGTGTTGACTCTAACGAATGTATTAATTTATAAAAGTTGGCTTATTTCTAAAACATTCTATAGTCTTTTATAAGGATAGGCATATTCATGAACTACAAACATATATTATGTAGTTTATACAATATTCATCTCACTTTAGTCTAAAATGATATTACAATTGACTAATTCATCGGTGACATACCATGTAGTATGAATTTAATATTTTTTTTTATAAACTTGTGCAGTTTACTATTAATAGAATGTAATCACAATTAGGAAATATTTAATTTTTTAGTATGCTATGGTAAATGTCATCGTTTTTAAGTTATGTTATATCATGTTACGTAAGTAGGCATATTAAATAGTACGCAGACGACAGAACCACGAGAAGGAATCATACATTTTTGTTCGATCGTTCAAAGCATGGACTCTCAGATTCTCAAAAACCTTCAAGTCACGCAATGAATGTAGCTACGGAAGCAAAAAATACTTAAAACATCAAGATACGATCTACTTGACAGGCTCAATAGTTTAGCTAAAATTCAGTAAAAAAACAACTATTATTAAATTTGAAGGCTTTTCTTTATAAATGTTTTTTTGTTATCGCGATGCCGCATCCAAAGTATCGTAATGGAACCCTTTTGGCGCACCCGGTGCCTGCCCATTTATGCGCCACGACCGTTTTTCACGGTGACTATCCGCTGCTATCGAATTGAAGTTTTTCACAGATGTAGAAATAATTTGTTGACATTCGTTTACATGAAATTATTTTTTTAATTAAAACTGTAAAGCTGCCGAATTTCGATTCAATAATGAACGAGCAAAGAGAAACATAGAAGAGAAAATTTGTCCTTTATGATTCCCTTTGATCCTCTATGATTGCTCTATCTAATAGAGCAAATACTAAAAATGTAATAGCGACGAGAATAGAACGAAGGTATTGCAGTAAAGTGGGCGTGACCCTAAAATTTATTCATGACAAGAATAGAACGAAGCGACATCGCCTGGAATGGTTCTGTCTACTGAAATCTAACTATTGGTTTGAGAATACTCTCAGCTGAATACGGTCTATGGAAATTGTCGAATAAAATTAATACATTTAATGTACTTATTCAAACGTATATATACATATATATAAATAATTTATTTAATAGACTGTTGTAATTTTTATTTTCCATACGAAAAATATAATAAAAACCCAAAGATGGAACTACATACTAGATTCGATACCCGGCGGTTGCATAGGCTTACTGAGTTTACTATTTGAGTGCCAGTTATTTTGAGTTTATTTTGATCTAACAGATCTATTTTTCAGTTAGATTTAGTTTTTTGTATGCGTTACGTGTCACTCTACGGACTCTACGGAATAGGTCGATATCACATTGGTCCAACATCGCGTTCTCAACACAGAGTCGGGCAAGCTGCGTGATTGTACGATCGTCGACTCGACACAATGGAAGGTCGACTACATGATTCGACAAGTAATGAGTCTTAAGCCGACCCTCTTTATATACAGCTGTCAACCGTGTCCGGTGTGGATTCCACGATGCAGTCTTGCTTCGCAAAGCGTTTACACATACTTCAATCTTTACACGTCTTTCTAGCTTTCAATTCGTCTATTATTCAATATCGTTGAATTAGTAATCAAGATCATTATTCCTAGATGGTTATTATGAACAAATAAAGAAAAAGTAAAATAAATCGTCGACTTTCGGACCTAAACATGCTACTATGCTGACGCTGCTACTAAGATAAGAAGGACGATCCTTAATTGCCTTTCCTTGTCGTTTTGCGGGTAGAAGATTCCTTGATTGTGCAACGGCCTGGAGGTGAAGTAGAGTTATTTCAAAGCGACCGTAAATCTTACACAGAACATTTTTTCATCTAACGGTCGCTATTTTTAATGCGCTATCCGAAGCCGCTTTGTAAAATTACACTAACGGCACGGCTGTTAGGAAATTATTTGGATAAATAAAAGTTCGTGCAGATGACGTCACTAGTCATTCGAAATTGAGAACTTAAATATGAAATAACTAGTGCAAAGCTTGTCCTTGAAAAGCCATCGGCGCAGTGTTGTCATAATCTAATTCAACATGTAATAATGTGCTCTCAGGACATCGTTTTCCGTTAAGGCTAAAAGCCGGGACTATTTTTTTAGAGGCTTCTTTACTTGTTTAAGGTAGAAGTTTCAGTTCAGTTTTTAAACGAAGTCATAATTCATTCCAAAGTGAGTATCAAACGTTTAATAAAAGGAACTACCAGAATAATTCAAATAACTTGAAACTCCATTTAAATCTTGAACAAACAGTAAACTTCGCGAGGTGGAGGAGCGATCTCTGTTTTGCTTTAATAGCATTTTGTTTGTTTAACGTTCGAATCAATTTAATCTGAAAGATAATTTCGCGGGGCGCCTAAACAAATGGTATGGCTATGATTGAAATTTATTTTCGGATTTTATTTTTATGGCGGTCAATCTGACTTAACATTTTTTTAGATTAATAAATAAAATTGATAAATGCCTTACAATAATTTACCTCAATGTAAGTCAAAGTGCTTTTAAGAGAACTGTCGAAATATGTGTCACACGTTGATGTTTGCTGAAAAAAAAAGTTTCAGCTTATGTACATGTATGGAGTGCCCCCCTTGAAATATTATTTTTTGTCATTTCACTACCAAACTAAATAATAGCTTATAAGACACCTGTACTACAAACTTCACCAATATACACCTTATATTTTTTAAGCAAAATGCCCATATATGGATTGACGGACGTACATGATGAAACTATAAGGGTTCCGTTTTTTCCATTTTGACGAGAAAACCAAAAAAGGACGTACAGACACACGAATAGACAAAAATTCATAAAAATGGAAGAATTGGTATCAATGGGTATAAAATAAATATTGAGCACACAATTTGACAAAAAATATGTATGTACAAACAGAACCTACAGATTAATATAGTAAAACTGAATTTTAAAAGGATTTTCTCTTTGTTGTGAATTTCGAAAATAATTTTTTACGTTTTTCAAGACTGATTTTGCTATCGGCAGCATTATTGAGTTTTTTTTTTATTGTACACTTCGACTTTATTATTCAAATTCAAAACTTCAATTCTTCGATAAAAGCAAATCGATCGTGTGAGTACAATTTTTACATCTGATTTGACGTGAATAGTACATATCAAATATCAAATACGGAAACGGCACAAATAAAAAACGGTCATTAATACATACACACTTATTTTTTTTCAAACATCACAGCCACACGTCACATCCCTTAACTAATCCGCTTTACCTGATTCACATAAAATTTCACACATTGGAATATTATCATCGCAACTTTTACTCGGGGAAGTGTTCTATCAACACACTTTCAAACACGCAAGCAATTAACGGCGTCACGACCCGGTCAGAATTTGCCTACGTTATGAACATGAGCTCTCATGAATATTTAAGGATTAAACTTTGCGCCCCTTTAATTGACATTCGCAAAAGCGCATGTCAATTAAAGGGATTGACTCTCGGATAACTTCATCTGTGACTCACGGGCAGACACAACACCGCGCGCTTTCGTACGCGCATCTTATAAAATCAATTCGATAGCTTTTTGGACAGCAGTAGAGTGTAAAACCTTTTGGCCCAATCTTAGCCATCAAAATAAAATGATCCGATTATTGGAATATTAGTTTTTGATTTAAAGTAAAGGAAGTACATTGAAAAGATAATTCAAAATATTACAACATTCTCTATCTTTATGCTTTAATTTAAGAAGAAAACATAGCTTTTGTATATTATTTTTGATTGTCAGATGTCTAAATTATCTAAGACTGAGAGAGACGTGCTTTAAATTTTTAACTGAGATATGAAACGACTAATTGTGCAAGTTAACAGCTAACTAAATAACAATACATTGTTTTAAAAACGCTATTGATAACAATATATTAGACATAATAAGCGACTACCTCCAAAATGCTAAGTTATGCTTCAAATTCGCAATTTTGGCATATGTCACGGCAGCCGATATGTTATAATTCAGTTTCAATTTGATTATTTTTTTAATAAGTTCAGTTCTTATAGTCCCTAATATATAATTGATATTCTTCTTCATAATCCAACTTGAAGAGTTCGAGGGACAATGACTCTATTAATTATGTGGATTACGCGATATCGCAAAAAACATATAGAATGTGATCAAACTCTCTTGGATGAAATTGAGTTCCCAAATACATATCGTATCTTTAAAGATGCTGAATTAACTTTAAGCCGCATCAAAAATTTGAAATACAAGCAATGACTTATAGTTAAGTGTGTTTTAGAAGTTATTATTGTCATTGGATACAGCGTACGCCAACCTTTCATAATTGACGGTTCAAAATCGTTAAAATTGCCAGTCGAAAAATAAGAACTATAACAATTGAAACAGAAACCCTACGCTTGACAGCAGCCCTGTCAGTTAACTTTTAACTTTAACAAGTAATTTTATGAAGTAACTGAATTTGACAGTTTTACTAAGTGTTAAAGTAAATGTTAAGTTTAATATTTACCTTTCTTAATTTAATATCGCTTATTTTGAGACACTCCCTGCATGTCTAATAAACATTTTGAAATGAAACCTAACGACAAATATCTTATTCCATTTGTTTACAAAGTCAAAATGAGATACTTTTCCTCGAATACAACTTTGAAATTCGGAAAAACAACAATCTCGTAAATCAAGGGAAAGTACCTTACATCAGCCTAGATTTCCTTTCGCCTCGAGCGTCTTGGGACATGTTTTAGGGCCTAAGTAAAAGGAAAAATTTGGGAGATTACTATCTCAACCTTTTTTTGTCCATAAGGGAATACCTAAATACAGCACATTTCAGTTCAACCCATTCGTGATCTCCGGGAAAATTATAAAAGTGTATGCCTGGTGACATTTTATAAAATTACGTATTTGGATAGATAATTTACATATTTCAAAACTTATAAAAATATTATACAAAAATTAGTCCCATAATTTAAATACATTTCATAAAGGCACATATCCCATTAAAGTGGTAACGCTTCTTTTTATTAATAGGATATTTTTTTATCTTAATGTTTTTTACTGAAGTCATTATTTGTATAAAGTTAAATTAAATTTCTATCTAGGGAAATAGTTATTATCATCTAAACCCATTTATAATATTCTTATAGAAAAATCTATAATAATGTCGATCTTAAGAATTTATTAAAAATACATGTAATTAATAGTTTTTCTTTTATGTGATAATCGTAACATATCAAGCTTTTTGAACTCAAAACTGCTAGCATAGTAAATCATAATTACTTGCTATTTGAAACATGCCAGACTTTTTTAGGCAACAATGCTCCTTAGTTCTTATGCGCCCAGTTAACTATTGTGACCTGTTTAATACCTGTCAGAGTTTTCAAGTGAAAACGTTGGCTATTTTTTGTGCAGATAGTTAATCATTGTCACTTGTTATTTGAAACATATCAGGTGACATTTTTTTGATAACAAACTTCTTTAGCCCTTACGCACCTAGTGAATTATTATTACATATTTGCTTTGTGATACATGTCATATTTTAAGGTGACAACGTTTTTTAGTTCTTATGCACACAGTTAATCATTGTCGGTTCTTGCTTGGTACTGGTCAGACTGCTCAGGTCACAACTGTTCTTAGTTGTGACGTATGCAGTTAACCATTGCCACTTGCTATTTAATACCTGTCAGATTGTTCAGGTGATGGCGTCGCTTAGTTCTTATGCACGAAGTCAATCATTTTCATTTGCTGTTTGATACGTGCCAGACTTTTCAGGAAACAACGTTCCTTAATTCTTACATACGCAGTTATTCATTGTCACTACCGAGTTCTTACGATCATAATTAGTTGTTGTCGCCATATGCTATTGCTATCCGAAAAGCAAAATAAGTATTAACAACTCAAACTGAATAGACCTTTGATTAAATTTTAGTCTTTGAAACAAGTTTTAGAGTCAAAAATGAACCTAACTGTAGAATAGATAGTATAGATAGTTTTCAAATCTTCAATTTATAACAGGACCCACAATTGTTCGGATATTATTTTTATGAACTTTCCGAATTTGTGTTTGATATGACATAATATTTCTAACCTTCTTCATTAACAATTAAAACTAAAGAAAATCACTTCAAGAATAGTTCCAATAATACTATACTATAATACTGTTTGATTAGTAGACTGCGACAGTTTAGTGTATTACAATAGGCTTAGATTATTATTTTATCTGCTGGGCCAGCGTAGAAAGTTCTGGTCCCTTGATCAGAAATAAAAAATAATGTGGTAGGATCTGTTTCAGCAATGGAACAAGAAAAACCTGGCAAATTAATAACAATAGAAATTTCTATCTTGATTAAAAAGCTACTGGATTTACTTAGCAGACTCAATTATTTTGCCTTTTACATATGGTAGCTGTTATTAAAAAAAGCTGCGTGACCGGAAGTGACCTTCGCGTGTTAACTTTTAATGAATCAATCCAACATTATTTCGTATCAAATTATAGTTAATGTTTGTTAAAAGCTATCGATTTCTGAGAGTTAAAAGCATTTTCATGTACTCAATAACTTAAGTGGAATGAATTAAGTACACTCTTTAAAATTTTGTTTTTGATTGATTGATTCTTTGAAGTTGATTGTAAAAAAAAAAGTGTTCTTAAACAGTAAAAATAAAACTGTAAATTTAAATATTTTTCAAGTTATTCTATATTCCGAAACCCACCTGGCTTAATGTCAAACAAAAAGTAAATAAAAGCCCTGTGGTTCAAATTTTACTTAGAAAGAATGACTAGCTAATATTAGCACTAAAAATAGCAATACTTGTGTTGGGAAATAATTATAAATTGAAAAAATACATATAAAAATCATTATTTAAAGTAAATATAAAAAATACACACAAAGAATAAAAATGCCCAAATATTAATAATAAATGAAATAAATAATTTAAAAATGATTCTCCTAAACTTAAACAGGGAAATTTACAGTAAAATTTAAGTAAATTGATTATGCATAATGTATATACGTGTGATCCTGTTTAGATGGCTTGCATAAATGAACGAATAAGAAGGTGGAAATTAAAAAGTCAGAAAAAACATTCTAAGATATATACGTATCATTTCCAACAACATCTAAATATTTCTAATTGGAGTTTATTCAAATTCACGTAAAAAAGTCGATATGTAATAAAATCAGATTGGTTTATTTTTCCATGTGCATTGCGGACGACAATTTGTATTTTAGTTGGAAATTGCCTATTATTTACGGACATTAGCTAATTTCATTTGAACTAAATGTCAAGAACATTTTACAATTCCAAAAAAATTTGAATTGACTTAAATTTCATTTTTAAGGTCATTTACGTTTTTGCCTATTGCTTAAGAAATAAAAATTAGTGCTTTTAAATTTGATTTTCCCCACATTTTGGCGGTTTTTAGACTTTTCTTTTAATTCAGATGCATACGGTTTTTTCGTTAAAATTCTGCGATGCAATTAATTCATATTAATAATCAATTTATGTTGTACATTTTGAAAAGAAATTGACGTATAAATGAGGAATTTATTGTATAAAGATATTTTAATCCAGTATACATACAACTTAGCATGCAGGCCGTAGACCATCTTGAATAGATGAATATACAGTAAAAAATAAAATTGTGCATATCCATAATAATAAATTATGTCAGTAACAGTAGGTTTTATAAGAAAAAAAATTAAATATCTAAATTCCGATTTTTCCCTATAATTTTATGGTTTTTTTACTCGACTGCACGACGTAATCGAAGGTAACGTGTTTGTTAGCCTATATATAAGTATGTTTGTTCTTTTGCGGTGTTCTTAGTACCAAATGCGTGAACGGATTTTGATAATTTTTACGTTAACCGATTCATCTTAATCTTGCGTCTCAAAGAGATACTGAACATTTAATATGGCGACAACGAGACGCCTTATTGTGAAAAAAAATCTGAAAAATGGTTGACCATGAAGGCCCTAAAACTTACCGCTGTGATATTTGTGGATTTGTTTTTGAGCTGAATATCAAAATATACTTGTCTATAAGTTTTTGAAATTTTCTTAGTGTGTAAGCTTAAAAATCCGAACTACGACTGACCTTTTAGGTCTCTCTTGAAACTTCATGTTATTTCCAAGCCCAATGTTCAAATATATTGAGATCAGCAGTTTATTATACTTTTTTGAGCTCTCCTAGCTCAAAAACACAGTTATAGTACGTTTTGAGCACTTAAAATTAATAAAAAATCCCCGTTTTCCTCACAAAAATTTGAAAATGCGAAATTGATTCGTTAAAGAATTTTAGAATTTTTTTAAGAGAAATTTTTTTTATTATTTTTTGTTTTTGATAACTTTGAACAAATTAATCGATTTTGACTGAACTAGCGACACTCAACGCAGATTTTTAAGTTCTATAAATAATCCAGAACATGCATTTAATTATGTACAAAATTTTGGAGTGTTTTGAAAAAATCACATTTTGCGATTTTTTTCGTTCACAATATCTTATAAACAAATCAACCGATTTTGACCGGCCCGGTGGTGATCAACACGGGTTTTTTACAAAAAACCTTTATAGTTTAATGAGTTTAAAAAAAATTGTGTAGAAATGACAAATGGAGACAACTGAAAACCAGTAAAGGGATATTCGATACATTTTAAGGTTCTATAAGGATTTCTAAGAACCCTTTAATTAAGTCTATTTAATGAAACTTACTATAAAGATAAGTGATAGCCAATGAAATAATATCCAGCATATTTTTAGAGTTCCCTCAGATTTTTGGAAACTCGCATAATTTAACTCATTTAAATAAATATTAAAATGAAAACTAAGAAAAGAATATTCCATATTTTTTTAGGGTTCCGTGAAAATTACTGGGAACCCTTATAATTTAGTCGAACTTAATAAGATTTAGAATGGAGGCAAGTGAAAACCAGTAGAGGGATATTTTATACATTCTTAAAGTCCCATGAGAATGTCTAAGAATCCTTTTAATTTAGGCAATTTTAATAAAAATTACTATGAAGATAAATGAAAGCCAATAAGAGGACATCCAATACATTTTTAGGGTTGCGTGAGAGTTACTGAGAACCTCTATAAATTAATTGAATTCGACAAAATTTGATGTGGAGACAACGAATACCATTGAAAAGATTTTTGATATAGTTTTAGAGTAGCGCGAGAAATACTAAGAATCCTTATGATTAAACTGATTTCAATAAAGCTTCGAGTGGAAATAACTGAAAGTCAATAAAAGGATATTCGGTACAGTTTTTAAGGTTCCGTGAGTTTACAAGGAATCCATATAGTTGAACCGATTTTGCTAAAATTTACACAAACTATTCTAGTTAGTACAAAGAGTTAGTGGTTAAAGTGGCTCATGGTTCGGTTATCGTATTTTTAAGATTATATGCTCTCTTATAGTATAATTTGAGTGATTTCAATAAAAGTGCTGGGTTAAGTTTCACTATAAATTACTAAAAATAACCGTTATGATTGGACCAGTTTCGCTGAAGTTATCAATTTTAATTTTTCTTAAGCGAAATGTATCTCAGTACGTAGAATTGCAGGCCATGACTGGAAAAAAGAAATAATCATTAAATTTATGTCAAATTTATAAACATTATTCAGTAATTAATTAGGTCAAAAATTTAGGGGAAGTTGTAACAAATCCACTTGGGCGAGAATGGAATTTTGCATTTGCATAAAAAAAAGATGTCTTCCAATTCTAGTCAAATACCTGCAAATTATTATTGACAACAATTTAAATAAAAAATCCAACAAAGCTCATGACAATACATTTTTTAGATTCCGTACAACTTTTCAAGTGTCTAGCCCAAACCAACAAAAAAAATTAGGTATTTCTGAGTAACAGTCAAAAGTGTATGCCGAAATGTGTTGAATTTAAAAAATTATGACCACAGTTGTCAAACGATTTGAGCATCTATAATATGATCATGTTTTGCATAAAATGTTTTGCAAAAATTCTATATAATATATTATTTACAAATCATAAATAAATTTACACCGTTAAATAGAAGCTAATAATAACATAATTGGCACACGGGATTCTAGTTTATCAATCATTTCCATGCGTAATAAGCTATCTAAAAAAATAATCGTATACTTCAAAATAAAAGAAAAATGCGTACGAATATTCTTTTTATGAAATTTATATACCTAAAGGCTGATTTAATACGAGGCAATTCAATTTCAACATGTTCATGATTTCAAGAAAATGTATATAAAAATCGAATACCTTGTTTTTTCTTATTTCATATTCCTTAAGCGTTGTTATCATCCTCTTTCTTATCATCGCCGTATTCGGATAAATCGGAAATAATCTCACGTCGTAATAATAATTATTACCCTATATTGTGTATCCCATATATCTAGATGGTTGCCTATAGTAAAATTTACTATAGCACGTATCCGGTAACAACGTCTATCTGTTTCGAATCATTTGTATCTGTAGAGAATTTTTGCATTTGAAATATATTTTGTGTCGAAATCTTCATTTCTTTTACCGCATATAAATCACTTTTGACGTGACAACGTGACATTCGATGGAGCCGGCTGCACGCACGAAAACATGACTCATGCGGCGTTACCTCGCTCTGAGGCGTTCCACTTAAGGCTTGAAGTGCAAGCGAGAGCGCGGAACGAGCGACAAAGAGGCGCAATCGGCCTCCGCGTTCGGCAGCGTTCGACATCTGTCTCTCTCCTACTTGAGTGAGCGATGCGTCCGCGTGGACAGCTGCTATACAATAATACATTACCATATTTTTGTCAAGTATGAAGTGCAGTGTCAATTGTTTATAGCAATGATAATTGCGGCGATAAAGGCAATGATTCTTTTGATATTAAATATATGTTCAGTGATATATTGTCGAATATTCGTGCTTTATAAAATAAATAGCATCGATCCGCTAGTGCAGCGATTGTAGGTTAAGCTGTAATTGACAAAACTATAACAATAAGTTAACAGAACTATTTCACGATGAGTAAAAAATCAATTGCTTTACTATTCGATCGAAATAATTATATATTTCTAGTCCTTCTCTATATCCATACAAAATATCTATCAAACAAATAAAATTAAAATTTATTTTGGAAAAATGAAACCATTCCATCAGTATTTTCTTATGACGTTGTCACGTTCAATTATCGTCAGTAAACCGACTTTACAGACAACTGATTTTTTACAATAACTTTTGTTTCCTCCTTTGTATTACCTGGTAAAAGTCTCTTATAGTAGCGCTCCTGCATGTTCAATATTTCGTAAACGCACAATCGCACACTATATAAATATTTCAATTGTTCATGTGCACAAACGAAAATGAAATTTTCAATGTCGTCCAATTAAATTTTTTTTGTTAGTATTTATATGAAACGCAACATAGTTATCTACTCATCTCATTCATAAATCCTGAATATTTTTTTCTGTAAAAATCAGAATTAATTACGAAAAAATAGTAATACAAAACTGTTTAGTTCAAATCACATTTAAAATATGCAATGTAAAAAAAAATCCAACTGTATAAACATAAAACTACATTCACATACCAAAAATAAATTAATCGGTGTATCTACTTATTGGTTGTAAGCGTTTGTTACTTAGTTTTTGCTATGATAAAGCATTCTTAAGTGTAAACAGAAAATAATTTGGGAATTTGAAATGTATTCCTTATGATTTTCAATTTTCTAACGGTACACAGCATATGGCGCGCCCAAATTACTCCCAAATAATATACATAAATATATCGAAAACAAACTATAAGTAGGTCATAAATAATTTCTCAGGTTTTGGTTTGGTATTGTATGGTTTTCTATCCACCAAAATAAGTAAATTCAATATATAAATTCGATATATTTTGAAGTTTTATTACAAAAAAGGATAAAATGCGACACAAGTTGCGAAATAAAATTTGTGACGTTAATGGACCTAATGGAGTGTCGGTAAAAATAGCACAAATCTGATTCAAGCGTTTTTAGTCCGGTAACTTTGATGTCAAAGAAGAACCTTGCTTTAGTCAACCCGTTACGGATGAAGTCGACGCCATTTTGGAAAAAGTAGAACAAGATCGGCATATTAGTTCTTACGATATAACTGAGGAACTGGGGATCGACCACAAAACAGTTTTAAATCATTTGAAAAAAGCTTGATATACAAAAAAGCTCGATACTTATAATCTAATGAATCGTGTACTCATTTGTCATTCTATATTGAGATGCAATGAAACCGAAACGTTTTGAAAGGATTGATCACTGGTGATGAAAAACGAACTACAGGCAAATGGGCAAGCAAACTTTAAAGACTATAGAGAAACCCATATTAACTCGCTATAAGTTGATGCTATGTGTATGGTGACATTCGAAAGGCATTAATTATTAACCGTGAACTTTTACCGCCGAATAAAACCATAAATTCGTATCTAACTGCCATCAGCTGATGAGAGTTAATCAAGAAGTAAAACAAAAAAGGCCTGAATTGATCAACAGAAAGGGTGTAGTTTTTCACCGTGATAACGCTAAACCACACACATACTTAGCCACGCAACAAATATTGAGAGTTTGGTCGGTAAGTGTTTATGCATCCACCATGTAGCCCTGACTTTGGAGACAGATTTTCACCTGTTGCGGTCTTTTCAGAATTATTTAAGTAGTCAAGTTACCGCCAAGAGAAATATAAAAACTACTTGTTGAGATTTTTTAATCAGAGGTCCCCAAAATTTCTTCAACAGTGAGATCATGTCATTACCTATAAAACGGCAATAAGCTGTGGAACAAAATGACACGTATATATTATAATTAAATGTAAAGACAATGTGATGAAAAATTGTATTGAATTTTGTATACCAAGTACGAAAAAACTTTTTCCCGACCTTAAATTTTTATAAGTGCAATAAATCCATTTCTGCGTGCACTCACACGGATGTAAATACTGTTGATTTTTCATGGATATTAAAATTATCTAAGTGGTCTTATTTATTCAAAATCACGTAAAGAAGTTTATATTTTTTGAACATTTTTTAAAGGTAATTGTGGACTTATTTCTAGTAGAATCAAAAAGCGTGACTAAAAATAAATTTGTATGAAATCGACGTGTTTCATTTACTTTTAAGTCAGACGCGCCAAACAATTCGACGTTCTAACTTTATTTGAAGCATAAGGTTTACTTTTTAATTTGCGTTATTTATTATTTTATGGTATATTAATAAATCATTACTTATATATTACAATGATACCGATTTTAAAACCTATAAATTATTTATAAAAATGTTTATATTACGTTTTATGAATCCTCTAAATCGATTAAAGTAGGTAGGTAATACATTCGCTTTCTTTAAAATATATCCTTTCTTAAAATACTCGTCGTTAGCTATACCGTTTTCCTAGCATTTGATTTGATAAATAATTGTATTTTCGTGTACCGACGTCGTGTTGCCACACTTATAATTTCCTTTATTAAATTACCCCGAATTATAGGGAATTTGTAGTGGATTGGGGTTTTTCGCTGACCTAGACATAAATGTATACAACGACTTAGTTGCGTGGCTAACTCGTTTGATGGATAAATAAGAAAATTGAAACACAAATAGGTCAACACATGTACAATATAATTATACATAGAAATCAGGTTATATTGTGCAATAATACCCGTTTGATGTATCGAATGATTTTGAATAAATGGACTATGATCTTAATGTATATCGGTTTATAAATTACGTGTCAATTTTATGCTATAAATAACCTCCCACCAAAATTGAAATACATTTTATTTTGTTGTTTTTCGTATATCCTTTATTTATTCACGAAGAAAACAACAGGTGTTTTGGTTCGTGAACAGCCGAAAAATGTGAAGCACTCTAAACATCCCACGTACGGGACCGCCAAAATAATTCCCGTACGCGTAACAAAATACTTGGAAACCGCCAACACAGATTTCATTTCGGTCGTTTTCGAGACATTTTCAATATATCTAGTACACATTTTTAGTATTCGCTTAAAATTGTTTGATTAATGTCATAATTCACTAAGCTTGAAATAGCGTTTCTAATATTGAAACCGATGGAACAATACTGTTTTGTATTTACAACCTAAGACCATATATACTGGTGATTATTATTGTATAAATATTATATTTCTATTTAGAAAAATAAACTCGATACGGCTGCGTGGCGGAAGCGAAGTTATCACTCGATTACGCCCTCAAATTTCTTATGTTCCGTATCGGGCCGTCAGCACTTCGTGCAGACGGAAACACACTTAATCACCTCCTATTATAGTGGATGTATTCAGAAATAGCTGCTGAAGTATGCTGTGCCACGATCCTTTTATTTCAGTATGAGGGCCTTTTACCTTTAAGTCGCCCACGCCGGTCCAATACGCGTTTGTGGGTTATGCTGTCTTACTGTTGTACTTTATCTATAATAGCTATAGATGAATCGGGTTTTTTATATGCAAGTGAACTTTTTAAAAAAAAACGTTGATTTATTGTTTATCAATAGAAAATAATTTATAATCTAAAAAACTCAATACACGTATCTAAGGCCGTAGCAAGGGAATATAAGAAATATATATATATATATATATATATATATATATATATATATATATATATATATATATATATATATATATATATATATATGTATGTATGTATGTATGTATATGTATATATACGGATCAATTGTAACTTTTTTTTTTAAAATTTTTAATGCCGATTTTATTATTAGTTCGTATTTTACGTGTTCATCCTTTAAGTATATTGCTAACAAAATTTATAAATTAAGAAAGTTCATAAAAATATATTGTTCTATTTGTCTATAGTTATGTCGTGTCACAGTATTACTCAATTTATACCTCAAATAACACAAAATCCTTAACTTAATTAATATACATGAGACAAATCAAACCATATTACGAATAGAATACCTGTGTTGAATAGTAGGCAATAAGTAATTATTTTCGTTTTTCTTTTCAAACCGCAATATACAGAATAATAGGGGACCATACTCTTTTGCTATCTATCATCATCAGCAAAGTTTATCTTCTAACATCCAAACATCTTAACATTCTAGGCACTTCAAATATTAAGAAACTCAATGTTTGTAGATCATCATTTACATTTAGACGCGTGGACCGATAATAAAGGCCGGAATGGACAAATTAACTTGTTTTATTGACATTCCCTCGTCAATTTCCCCAGAGCTATGATTCAAATGCACTACTTTCCGATTCGAAGGCAGAGTTTTTTTTTAACACTCCACCATCACACCGCTGATATTTTTCCACTCGTTCAAAATCGCTTCGCATTTTCGAAATCGATGCTATTAATAACACTTATTAAAATTTACTTTTGTGCCCCTTCTAACTTTCACCGTAATATCTGTTTCAGAGTCGTTGCTCCTGAAGATACTGAGGGTGTCGGTGCCCCTGTACCGGATCAGGGGTCAGACGGCGCAGCTGGACTGCGTTTACGAGTTGGGCGGCGACACGCTGTACTCGGTCAAGTGGTACAGAGACAACGAGGAGTTCTACAGATATTTACCTCAGTACGATCCGCAGAAGACTGCTTACAAACTGGAAGGTGTCAAAGTTGATGTAAGTTAATAGTTTTATATTTAGTTTATATATATATCAAGCAGTTGTATATAGTAGGTATACGAGAACGCGACCAACATTCCGACGATAATTTTGTTTGCTACGGGGGAGAACTACAGCCATTGAAAAATAAAAGCAAGGTTGTCGAAAATATTATACGTTAGTTGTATCGAAATAGAATGTAAATAGATATGAAACCTGGATTTTTTATATATTATTCATTTTATACCTGCGATGGAAATGAAAACTAACGACTTATGCTCACCCACCAGAGCTTCAAGCCGGCGTGCATTGCGACAGAATAGCACCTGGAGTCCTCAAACAACAAAGACGTCACACCATTTTTATTTAAACGTTCAGTTTATGAAACCTAGCGCGAATTAGTAATATTTTAGAATAGACGAATTTTAAAGAATCATTTCAGTGACAATTTTCGGGGGCCGAATGAGAATCCGTTAACTTTAATGAGAAAAAAAAACAGTGGATAAGTGCGATTAAGACTCGCGAGTTGGGGGCACGGAACAAACTTAATTATGTTATTAATATTATTATTATTTTTCATCCACCAAGCGTCTCGACCATTTATGCCGGTTTTCCATATCGAAATTGATCGTTATAAATCCCGGGAATTTCGAAATTTGATTGTTTTTCATTTTAGAGTTCCGTACCTCAAAGGAAAAAAAATGAACCCTTATAGGATCATTTTTTGGTCCGTCCGTTTATCCGTCCGTAAATCCGTCTCTCAAGACCCTTTTTCTCAGGAACGCGTAGACGTAATAAGTTGAAATTAATATCTAATGTTCAAGTCTACAATTTCTTAGATCAGTGAAAAAGTCAAATTTGTAAGGCAACGAAATCAAAAAATACAGCCGTTTACGTTCCGATTACGCCACATATTTTGACGCTCACAAGGGAATCAAAACCCATAGGATACTTCCTATTGATCTATAATCATAAAATTTAGAAAGAAGCATTGCAATATAGTGCAAGTAAAGGAAAAATATCGAAAATCGTAATTTTATACAATTTTTTTTGCGATTATAAATTTAATTGCAGTTGGTAAACTAATCGCGACCTATGTCGATCTATAGGGATAACAGTTTTCATATTTTAGTACGGAACCCTTGATTTTTGAGACAGACTCACACTTGACTGGGTTTTTTTTACCTTCCTTTCCGAAAAAATAGTTTTGACATTCAGACAGGCAGAGAGACGGGCAACAAAATGAGAATCTTAAATTTTCTTTTGAGATACGGAACCCTAAAAAATCCTTAAAAAGTAGAAATAAAGTTAAAACTAAATCGGTCTGAGAATTCGACGAAACAATTACCCCGACGACGTTCATCGAATCAACCACACGATGTCAATAAGGATGTCGACGATAATAAAATCATGCAGCGGCCCGGGCGCATGCGTCGTACGAGCGCGCGTAGGTTATCCACTTAGCGTATAATTTGAGAGGGGACCGCGACACGCGATACCCCGCGAGATGGCGCGGTTATCTATTCCCTACATCACAATGGAACACGTCGCCGGATGGATATTGACAAAAGGCCGCCCGGAGAAACGGGCCGAAAGCCAAACAATGAATACGGCCACTCGAATATCTGCTCAAAAGTTCCGGGCCGGCCGTTCTCAACGAAATTGCTTTCAGAAATATTATGTTTTCGAGCGAGTTCACCGCCTCTTATTGTGGACAGCGGACGGGATTAGTTCCGTGGGTGAACCCACTTTTCTATATTGATATTTTTATGCGACGGCCACTAGACCCGCGCCGTAATCGGTTTCCGCGAAATTCTAAGCGGCCGGTTACGCGCTTGGCGAAAAAAAAAAGTGAACTAAGGGAATTACTTGATATCGGACGTTCGGGCGGACGTAGGGTTCAATATATGCCGATTGATGTCTCTGTGTTCGCGATGTGGTTCCGGATAATAATAGAAATATTTTAATTGTTAAATAAACAATTGAAACATGTCTATTCAATTGTCGAAAAAAAACAGAATTCTTAATACGGCTTGCGAAAAAATCACGAAATCGAAATTCAAACTAAATTAGGTATTGCTACTGCATATTTTAACTTTATATTCGAGAGAATTAGGGAAATATTGATGTAAGTCAATGTTCAATTGAACTGCTCGCTAAAAAATACTGTATTCTGTCTGGCGATCAAGTTGAAGTTTCTGACCGCTCATGTAATACAGTGTATCCACAAAGTACAAATAACCACAAAAAAAAACAACAATGTTCTGTGACAGTTGATGAAAATTCGGTAATATTTAACTAATTCGTAAAAAAAATATATAGTGCCACATGCGAAAAGCTTAGAACAATATTTCCACGTTATAAGTATAAAAAATATTGTCTATCATTTACCTATATTAAACTGGCTTTAATCCTGTTTTCACTTTTGCTACTAAATGAATTATGTTTATATCTTCTTCTATAATAAATAGAATACCTGTGTAAATATTTGTCAATAATGTTATTTATGGAACAGTATGTTCCAAGATTGACTGTTGACAGAAAGATTCGCAATACATTTTTGCACGCCTCATAAGCGGAGCGCATGAGGTAGTGCTCTACTCTCGCCTTACGAAAAACGAGTGATTTTTTGAACTTTAAATGTCTTTATTTATCACATGTTGCACTTGTAAAATAATGTATGCACTCAAACGGGAAGAATAATCACTGATTTTAATATCTGTAATATCTTCAAAACACATTTTGTTATAGAACATATTTTAAAAACTGTTTTAAAACCTTTTTTCGTGGACGTCCGTGTGTCTGTATGTGCGGATCCTGTATGTGGTCACGATAACGAATGAAATACTTCACCAATCGAGTGTTTTTTTTTTTTCATTCGCTTTAGTATGCATCTGAATAGAAGTCTATTGAATTTCACTGTCTAATTCGGAGTAGTTTAATTGATATTTAATAAACAAAATTTTGACGAGTCTTTTGTACAAAATTTTTGTTATTTTTATTAAATCTTATTCTAGAGAACATAAGAAACCCGAAGCGTGACTGTCTTTTTTATTCTCAATGTTTAAGTAAAAGTTTTGACACCACGGTAAGTATTTTTTTTTAATTTATTTCAATTTAAAAAAAATGACGATTACGGTATAAATTTTTGTTAATATATAGAATTTAGAGTATTGAACAATGCATACCAAGTAATTTGTAATCATTCATAAAGAGTGAGCTCCAGTCATTCGTCGGAGCTGACACACACACTTTTCTTTAGTAAAAATGGAGTAACCGCTATGAGGCGTGCATTTTTGGATTTTCCAAATTTTTTAAAATATTGTGAGCAAAAATTTCGTGTGCCGGCAATGTCCCTGATTTCGATACCGGTCACACTCGCGATACCCATCCCGATACCATATTCCGTTTCAACTACGGTTTTGTTCTCGACTTCGTCTCAATCCCGACTCTTTCTGCCCTTCGTCTGTCTCGCTTTCGATTTGTCTACCGCTACCGGCACGATTCAAAGTAAAATGTAAGCTATATTAGTCGAGGATAGTGTCGCTTTTTACATTTGAATAAATTTTTAGAATTAGTGTAGAAGTCCGATTCAGTAGTACGAGGACGCGGGCGAAGTCGGCGTTAGATTAAATAGCACCTTTTCCATAAAATAGCCATTTAAAGGTATATACTTTCATTGTAATCAGTCAAACAATGTAAAAGTTTAGCTAATACATGTATACAAAAAAATATTTTTATGTATATAGGTTCGATAGTTTTCAAAAATTTTCTACTTGAATAACGTTTCTTACGTAGTCACTCCAGTACAAGATCTTCATAACTCAGATAACTGAAAGTATTAATAATTAAACATGTTAAATTAAAGTCTAGTCACATTGACACCACTTAAAAAGTATTCGTATATATGATTGATTTTTAAGCATATAATCTAGTTAATCGCAATTGTAGTACCCTATGGGAAGTTTACATCAAAGTTTTTAATCTCCAATTTCAAAATTTTATTTTCATTATGACCCACATGGAAAAAACGAATGAAAGCGGCAATCAAATCGTTACACTGTCCTTCGCTCTTCAAATTAAAGATCAATTAATAGCATTATTAATAACGAACTATTAGCTCACAAAATCAATATTCGATTGATTTCATGTCTAGGAATGCCTAGCGAGGTTCTGTCCTCCTGAAATACCGATTGGAAAACTATTCCTTCTTTATCATGTTCATGTGAAGCTACTACAAGTCACAGGATGAACTTAATCGGTACCATGCACCATATTTATATGCTGACATGCGAAAACTTCTCAACTCTTAAACGTCTACTGCTGAACGTGCGCCTCCTCCTTAGAATATCACGACGCACTATCCTGGGTCACCTGTAACCTACGGTGCACCGCCACCTTCACCAGGTCGTCAGTCCATCTGATCGTCTTACGTTGCGACGTCCAATTCGCGACCGCCACCCGAGAATCTTCCTTTCCTTGTGGTTATCAGTTCTACGGGCGAAATGGCCAATCCATTGCCAGTTCTACTTATTGATTCGGTGAACTGTGTCGGTTAATCTTATTTGATTACGAATTTACGGGTTTTGGATTTTATATTGATAATAAAATTCGAGAAAAGAAAATACGTGTAAGTCTCTTTGACTATTAATAGGTATGATACGTATTAATTAGAGTACTTCATATACATAAAATGCGGTTCATTCATATTTGATCTTTGAAATATGGCAATGCGTGTTGTTCGTGTTCCATTTTTTTATTTGTTGGCTCGTAGATTTAAAATTTTGATTGGAAACTCTTAATCGATTATATATACAATAACAATAAGTTTATAAGTAGACAATATGTCGATATCAACTATGTACATTTGGAACTAAAAAAGCTCTGTACTGTGGGTTGCTGTCACAAATAAATATCAGAGGTACAAAGTCAATACCCCGAACATAATCTCATTACCCAGAACACAACCTCATCTAGCCATGTCATAAACCGAGCACGCATAACAAAACTTTAGTACTCAGGCGCAGCCTTAACGTACAGATCACAACTTCAACGTCCTCTGGCGAGGAAAATTAGTTCGGAGAGATGTTATTCCCTTACAGTAATTGAAATCAGTACTCCTGGCGTTTCAGTATAACATTTCATACGATAGGTCACGAAGATTGATATTTTTCATTAACTACTCATTTTCCTTAATAAATGTGAGAAGGGCAGGCTTCTCAATTTGTACATTTCACGGAATAATAAGAAATAAAATGTTTCGTATAATAAAAATAAATTTACAGCACTTATGAAGTAGTTTTTGTACCTGTCAGTTTCTAAAAAAGAAACAAAAATTCAGGACATATAAATACTGGAAGCTGTTTTGTAGTCTTACATTTGATTTTCTTTTAGTTTTTTAGAAGTGAAAGTGTTTTTTTTTTAATTTTCCCTTCCTCACCCAGTAAAATATCGAATGAAAATCTGTAGGAGCTAGAAGCATTCTTGTAAAGAAGTAGAAGTTTCATGTTAAAAAATGAAAATTGAACAACAGAACATAACTACTGCTCAGCTGCATTATTTCGTAACCTGTTTTTAACCTACTTCAAAATTAAATAGGAGGGGGTTCTCAATTAGACTGTTTTTTTTTATGTTTGATACCTCAGAACATTTGGCTGGGTGAATCGGTTTTGCTATTTTTTTTTTATTTGAAAGCTGGCGCTTTGCGTGTGGCCGCATTTCAATTTGGTTGAGTTCTGACAATGGTATCCATAAGAAAATCGTATAAATCTTAAATTTGCATTAAGTATGTGCGCGACAAATGGACGAATAACTCAATATCACGCCAACCGATTTCGATGATTCTTTTTTATTGGAAAGGATGTACTTCAAGGGTAGTTTGATGAGAGTTTGGTGAGGTTCTGATTGGGGGATCCATGACAAAATAACGAAACTTCAATGTTTAGGCGCAATTTAACAATACTCGGCCGAATCTTTTATAGGCTGTCCGGATATTTGAGCCAACTACCGTAATGTCGTTATGGTCAAGTAATTGTCGTAGTCAAATATATGATGATCAATGGAACTCCCTTAACGGCTTACAGTATGGGTGCGATCTATATACAGCACATTTTGTAGGTCTACCCATATTCAGACAAATTAGTTAGTGTACTTCAGATTCACTAAAAATCAAAAAATAAACAAAAATTTTTACAAAAAAAAAACCGACTAAAAATGGCTATTCCAAAACAAATTAATATGCACTAAAAAGTAAAATAATAATTGCGTATTCTTTTGAAACTTAATAATCAATCAACTTACTTTTTCTACTCATCAATATGTAGGTACGATCTATATGTTTTCCACGCAAGAAGGTAGGTTGGTACCTACCCACTCCAAATTTAACTCAACACATATCTATGAATAACAAACAATGATCGAAATATTTTTTTAGAGTTCTCCTAAATAAAATGAAATGAAAAATATCAGACTACTTAAAAATCAATCAAATTATTAGGATAATATAATGTAGTTACAATTATTGTTATTTTTCGAGTCGCTGTCAGCCAAGCAAACACCACAATATATCTAACAATAGACACCGACTCCAAATAACCATTTGAATGTATAATAATTTATGTCACTTGTCTATGTATACAATGCTAAGTTTAAAAGTTAATTTTTGTACGTTACTTTGTTTCGATTCATAATTTCAGACTAAAACGTTATTTTTTTATTCTACATTGGAATAGGAGTTGAGTTTACTACTACCGAAATAAATAAATGAAGCAATTAAACTTAAAAGATTAAATATATAATTATAAAATAATATAATATGTCCCTTCACTTTATATGAAATTAGATACACAAAGAAAAAAGAAACAAATTTAAAACTATTTAAAAAGATGTAATTAAAAGAACAAACATTTTATGCTTTTAGTTCTAGATTATAATTTTTTTTTTATATTTGTACGTTATTATTACACGTGTGAAGTCATAAGACCCTCTATTTTATTTTAGAAAATTTTCCAAGTTAATTAAAATAAGAAACAAAAAAAAATATCAACCACTTCTATTGACAATAACTCGCCATACAAAGGGTTTTTGTTCGAAGCCGCTCTCTGAACGATTAATAATATATTGTGGCATTTCACTGTGGGACCAATTATCAATACTCGCTTGGCGGCCTAATAACTCTTTGTATTCAGTCTAATAACTGTGTATCTCATGAATACACCATTGGTACAATAAAAGTATATTAATCTATAACGATCTCTATATTCGACCCCTTTATATTTCTTTGTCCCGATTTTCTTTTTAATCACTATTTCTATGCATTCTAGACATCCGTCAAATTTAAAACCCACGTCTCTCAGCTTATTACCCCGTAATTTCTATAGATAATCAATGTTTGATGTACATCAAGAACAGTATTTTAATTACGGCCAAAAGTATACCTATCTCGATCGATGCGTATTACGTATGGAAAATGCTCAGGGACTCGTTTCGAGATCACCTCGACGACTTTGAAGATAGAAAAGATAAACAAGGGCTTGCCAACGAATTCATCGATTCGCTATTAATGTATACGATGTACAGAGTCATTGCTAAGCGTATTATACAGCTTTTCCATTTATCAAAGTCGACTGAAAAGGTCAATGAAATTTAACTTTCCGAAGATAAATGACATACGTTGGTCTGAAACGCTTAGTGGGCGGTCGATAGCTTTTCATGCGTTTCAGCGTTTCATGAAATTAGTAGTTAGTAAGTTGTCAAAGGGAATCGCTTAGCGATTACCTACTTTCTATTATTTGTACTAACTATATAAATTTGTAGAGCCTGTCTGTATATACAATTATTTTGACTAATTTTGCGATGACTATTCGTTTTATGACTCACTGAGTCAAATTCTATGACATACAATTTTTTTTTCTGTCTGTCTCTCTGTATGTCCTTTTTATAACTTGAGAACGGCTTTACCGATCTTAATGAAAATTGTTATATAGCAAGAAAATAAAATTGCTCAAATAACAAGATATATATAATTTTTGGTATCATAAAATCATAAGCTTGAACTTTGTTTTATATTACTTTGATAACCATATGTTCATTTCAATTTGTTTCTATAAAGTTTTCCGTTTGTGTGTGTTTGAGAGTGAGTGTACCCATGTTGTGCGTGTGAGTGTGTGTGTGTGTGTGTGTGCGGGTTGAGAAGGTGTGTCCACGTAAGGATTTTTAAATTACAAATCAAACACAGAGAAGTTATTTAGAGTATTCGACAAAGAATCACTGCAAATAATGAGTAGCTATGACGAAAATCAAAACATTCACGTTTTTTTCGCGATGAGACTAATTTTAATGTATCGCAGTCGACTTTTTTAAAAATAATATAATTCCATTTTCACCTTTAAATGTGTCTGTAAACGTGATCCATATCATTCAATATTATGAAATTGTAATATAATTAAGTTGATAATTAGAGATTAATCTCATATATAACCTATTACAGTTAATTGGCGAATTGATAGTGAAGGTAATATAATAGACCCACAATGTCCAATATTGTCTGATTAATATTCTAATCATTTAAGGGTGCTTCAGATTCAAACGTTCATTGACGCAAGCGCCTACTGTCTGTCTACAGCGCTGAAAACGCAAATTTAATGTGTTCCAATCGATTTGAAGCTTTACAATTCTCTTATTATATTTCATGATTAATACCTTTACAACACAGCAAATAATAAAAAAAAGTTAAAAGTAAAAGGAATCCTTTTATGACAAACCTGTTCTTTTTTACGTTTTTTTGTTCGACCTCAACTTTCGTTTTTATTTTTCATTAGCTATTTTTACTGTTTATCGGCAAGCGTACTTTACAGTATAAACAAAATAAACGAAACTACTTCACTAAGTGAAAATTTCAAAACACAACTTCAGTTTCGTATTCACGTGACCTCACTTATTAACACGTCCATAAAAAAAAATCCACAATCGCGAGACGCCTTAAGGCGTCCGCGGGAGAATTTCGACGAAACGTAGACCTTTAAAGGAAAAAGGATAAGATCCACAATGTTCGGGAATGAATTCAACCTCCGCCGTATTATGCTTTCATTTGAAAGCCCCCTTCTATAAAAGCTCCGAGCGCACTTCCGGGGAATACGGCGCCGCGTAAATCGAGGCCGAGGGAAATATTTGACGGGGAAAAGTCAAATGCTTTCGTAAGGAATAGATTTGTACGCACAAAAGTGTCTTTCGTTTGACCATCGTGGCGGACCACGTGGAGTTTCCTAGATCGTTTTAAATGCGTTTTGTGTAAACGAACACCTTTATACTGACAGTGATAAATAGAAAAAACTGGTCAAGAACATGTCGGACCGTGCTCATTATAGGGTTTCGTGGCCATTATTACAAAGAAATGCACTGCAGATGAAAAAAGTACGTAGTTACACTGTTTCCATGTTTACCGCAAAGAATAATTATTAGCACTTTAATCGCATATAACTAGAAAAACAAGTAGGTATGTCGACTATTACTATTAAGCTAGTGTAAACTAAATGCATCAGCAAAGAGCATATCTTCATGGCACTTACGTCTTTTTGTTGAGAAGTGCTGTTTTTCAGCATTTACTCAAAAACAGTATTTACCGCCATGTTTAAAATAATTTTCTTAGAAAGTATTTGTTAAGCGTTACCTTTGTAATTTTTTTCGTAATTTTGGAAATGCAGTTTAGAAAATAGAGGGGGGGGGACAATTTGTGCAATGTTTGGAGCAATTATTTCCGAAATTATTCAAGTAATAAGAAAAATTGCTTAAAAACTTTAAACTTTTTTTTTAAAGAACTGTCGAAATATGTGCCATACGTTGATGTTTGATGAAAAAAAAATTCAGCTTTAATTACATGCATGATATATCTCCCCTAGAAATATTTATTTTTGTTATTTAACCACCAAACTAAGTACAAGACATGTACACTATAAATTTCATCAACGTATGTTTTGTAGTTTTTGAATAAAATGCCTGTGATATACGGACGGACGGACATGACAAAATTATAAGGGTTCCGTTTTTGCCATTTTGGCTCGGAACCCTAAAATGGAGTGAACCAGTTCCTATGTACTACTGTACTTTACTATTTAAAAATGATTTACTCGGCATGTATGTAATAGGCAAAGGGGCAAATGAATGCATCTCTTATATAGCAACTGAAGGCATGTATGCACATCTATTTTTATTTATTTATATTGACTATATAAAATGTATTACATGAATCATATTAGATAAATAATACGACTTTGGAACTCCAAAACTCCACATTAAACCAGTGATAACGATAGCATTAATTTTTAACACCGATACATAGAAATCTTGACTTACCTGAGTTAAAAATAAAACATGTATGTATATAAATATACTCGTTCAGTTATTAAGAGTTGTGCAGAAGGCAAAAAAAAACTACTACACTTTTTGTTAACATTCGATTTTACTTCTCATATAATTTTCATACTATTAGCTCTATATTAAGGAGTAAGCGAAAAAATTTACATATATTAGAAAAAGTTTAATTTTTATTATTCCGATGAAATTGTGGTGTAATGCCATCCTGTATACTTACATATGCATATACATAATAATCTTCGTATATGAGCTTCGAGTTTAAATAGAAGCATCGAGTTTAATGTTTTTTTGATGAATAATGATTTCATACAGTTTTCGCGACTGAAAAGCTTTTGCACACCTCGACGTACAAACGGCGTGAACATATTCACTATTTTATTTTCAGTCATATAGTTTGTATAAACGAGTTTCCAACTCGTAAGTCGTATATAGACAACATCGCTTTTTCGTTGCAATTTATACTGAAATGTAGATAATAGAATAGTTTTTGTTCATATATATTTATTCGTAAATAAAGATATGAGTTTGTATGGGTTTTACTTCCGAAATGCATTGAACACGTATGGGAGTTTAGTACCACAATAATCCTTCAGAGGGCCGATCACGTGACATAGATATCGGCAGCTCTCCTAAAAGTAGAGCTGCCGACCGCTAACGGTAGTCGTTCAGGGGCGCTAGATAGCGGCGCCCATTACGGTACGGCCCGGAATCAATGTCAGAAAATACCATAGCTGTCTCGACGGTACGGCTTCCGATCGAGGACAGATTTTGAGATCCGGGCCGCTTGATTCAATTGATCTAAATTCGCCCCGTTTAATTGGTCGCTCTCTGAAGAACAAATCCGGAAATTGCAAGAAATAGTATAAGACTGCAGCTGCATCCTGCATTCAGCCTGCACTACCCCAGTACTGCATCTAGTCTACAGTTTACTATAGTACTTAACATATATGTTGGTATATCGGAAGTGAAACTCTGCACCTCTATAGACACCTAGCGTTCAGAGGTATTAATTCGACGATCTAAGTTGGCGAAGCGCCGCTCTTGCGAATAGTCAGCCAACCAGTAAAACAAAAACGGGACATTAAGAGTTCCAAACGGGTGTGCTCGGTCCGTCACATTTTCTGTTCAGCTTCGAGCCGAATCTACTGCAGAGGGCCCACTTCAACTGCGTCGTCGAAAATATAAAAAAAAAAAAACCGCGTCGTTTAATTATAGAAGAAGAAGTCAGGTCATTTTATTACATAAGAAGAAGCCACACCACTACAATATATAAGAGAAACTACGTCGATTCACTATCAAAGATGCCGATAACACGTTCACAGTCGAGAAAAACGTCCGCAGGCGTCACGAGACACGAAATAGAAAATAGAAGTAGGTCGTCGACGAATATAGAACACGACGACACTATCATATATAACGAGTGCCTGCCACAGTCGCCTTTTGAAGTCATTCAGCCACCCGCCGTGCCCGTAAAGACATCGTCGCACACCACAATGAAGTTGGAACACGCCCGCCGGCTCACCAAAGCAAGAAAAGAGGTTACGAAATTAAAATTAGAAGTAGCCTTAGCACAATGTATAGAATTGAAAGAAATAGACAAAGACAGCAATTCGACCTCCGAAATAGCAGTACCAGCAAACCAGAAGAAACACGGTGTTAAAGCCGAACGAGAAGCCGACGCGCGACGACGGCGGTGTAACCACATCGCATAGACAAGCACCGCCGTCCACAATCAAACCGGAACCTGCTTCCGAAGACAAGAAGATCGATCTCTCGCAACTGGCCTCAGCAATAGCGGACGCAGTGCGCGCCGAGCGGCTACAAATAACTTCCAAATACTTATGCGAACTACCCACCTTCAACGGTTCTCACAACGACTGGCTCGCTTTCAAATCTGCATACGTCGACACTACGAACAGCTTTTCCAATGTCGAAAACACAGCGAGATTCAGAAAAGCATTAAAAAGGAAAGCGAAGGAAAACGTCACTCGCCTTATAGCAAACACCGAGTCGTCCGAAATTATACGAGCATTAGAAATGAAATTTAGACGGCCCGACTCGATTTGCCTGGAGATATGTATCTGTTAACAGCGTCGCAACGCTATAAGTACTAAATCGCATTCACTATCTTTATAATTCGGAGATATTAAAAAAATCTAGTAGAAAAACTTACTCCCACACTACGCTATCTCTGGTTCGACTACACCTCTGAGCAAACGACCGAAGAACCCGGCCTGTTGAAGTTCGACAAATACGTAGAAAAAGAAATCGAACGCTGTGGAAGCTTCGCACCATCTGAATTAATAGCAAGCGAAGATTCACATCGTATAATTATAAATAGAAGTCATCGAACTCTCAACACGAACAATAGAAGCGATCGTCGGGAACCGAACTGCGCGATATGCAAGTCTTCGCCGCATAGACCGAGCGACTGCGTCACTATGAAGAATGCAGATCGCGAAGCTCGATGGAAACTAGCCAAGCGATTACAGCTTTGTTTTCGATGTCTGCATTATAAATCGGCATCGCATCAATGCAAAGCGAGAAAATGCAATATATAAAGCTGCGCGAAAACTCACCATTCGTTGCTGCATAGCGCATCTCTATAGACACCTAGTGTTCAGAGGTATTATTATTTCGACGACCTAAGTTGGCGAGGCGCCGCTCCTGCGAAATAGTCAGCCGATCACCAAAACCAAAAACGGGCCGTTAAACGCTTCATACATACAGTTTATGGAAAAGGATTATGTCTTAGAATTAGCTAAATGTGAAAGCACGTGAATATTTCAACACGAAATAGCCACTTTAATGAAGTTTTCTCACTGTTTTGCGACTTACAAAAACTGTCTAGAAAAAAAAGGCGTGCATGCGTCGTTACGTTGTGTGATATATCACGTAAATGCTGAATAAGTATCAGAACTTTTTGTAGCGTTCAGTAATCCACACAAAAAAGTAAGATCCACACGAAAAGGAAATCAAGAGTGGGGTACAAACTTCTTACATGTCCACCCTCATTCTAAAAAAAAAAGGTTTATATTATTTTGATTCGATTAAAATTAACACTTAAATCATAATCAATATACGATTTAATTATTGTTTGCTCAGATAAAATTCATTTAAAAATAAAAATTCATTTAATCTTTTAAATTTTCCCTGTTAATTTTATTGAAATTAAAATGTTCGTTTTGCTACTCATCATAACATTTTTAAGTAAAAAAATAGTAATAATATACAAGAGTCATGCATTATGAAAATCTCATGGCTGCTGCAAATTAGGAATAGATTAAAATTAATCTTTAAATCAAAAACAAAACTGTAAACAAAAATTAGGAATACTCTGTAACTGAGGTAAATGTAAAATTAGTCAAAAAATATAAAGTTAGTCAATAGTTAGTAACAGTAGTATCAATATTTTACATGACTGAGGGCGTCGATATATTTTTTAAAATCCCAAACC
>BGZK01003031.1:0-34019 GCA_005406025.1 Eumeta japonica | reverse complement strand
CAAACAAATGAGTAATCTGCTATTGTATGTGGGGTTAAAGATTACTTATGTGACATAGTTTGTTTGCTATAAAAGGTAATGTTAGCTACTTCGTTTAGTGTTCTCGTGTTTAACATGGCTGGGAGCAACCAAACTAAGTCTGAAGCTAAGACCGAAATTGAGCCTGAAAAGAATAATACTGCTGAAATACATATTACTAAAGTAGACGCTGTCATTGCGTTAGTGTTTGTGTTGATTATCTTTGTCGTTAGCTACTGCGCATTTCGGTACTGTCGAAAAGCGTGCACTCGACATCTGCAAGATGTGGTCGTTAAAAGTAATCCTGCGCCAATAGTGTGAGATTGAAGGTTAGTATCCTTTATATAATTGTATTTATATATCTATTACAAATGTAATTCATTTATATAATGTTAGCAATATGTTCAACGTAACTTAAATAGTTTTATAAATATCATATGTCGCGTTTTACATATTATAACTTTACACCAACATTAACAATAATCAGTAACATGTTACATTGTAATAGTTTTGTAAAACATAATTAAACTGATTTCACAAAATCTTATACTTTAAAATATGATACAAGAATATTATTTCAGTTTGACCCGGTATCGCATGGTTAAGTGTGAATGCACACTGATGGGGTCATTGTCGCATAAGCACTCTGTTTGACCGATGTTGGTCTTCTCGTATGACATTTATTAATACTTGCCAAATATTTGTTTCGCTTTGCGCAAAAACGTAAGTTCGTTGTTTTGAATATTCATTTGTCGCTTTGGTAGCTAACACAATGAATGTTTGAAACGGCAACATTTTATATTATATTCAAGTTCACGTTTTGTATTGTTGTTTGAAATTACAAATTACTAACTTCCTAGTTTCTACTTAGTGCTAAATTCACACAAGTAGTTAAGCACGAAAGTGATAAATATTACAAATAAATTAAAATATTGTCTCATGATAAAATATAAAAATGTTTATGACAAAAAAAAAATGTTTCGAGTTCCTCTTAACGAGGCTATGCTAAGAATCGTATCAAGTTACTTGTTCCAGCGCATGCGTCGTGGTAGGTTGTTGACCGTTGTATGCTATTGTGATTATTTTGTCGCTTAGTCAGCTGGCAAAATAAATATGTTAGTATACTTAATACCTTATACTTTCTTTATAATGCAAAACGCACCGGTCGCCTTATTATTCTACCACTACGCGGAATCTTCGGCGTTTCGGAGCGGGACGTAGGACTGGGGATTTCAGGCGGTGTGAAGTGTACCTTTTATGGTGACGTCTCGTCAGTAACGTCCGTTTCGTTTAGTACATAAACTGGTTTTAACCTATCTATAGGGAATTTTGCTTCCCTGTCGGGGAGTTGTAAGGTAAATATTTTATCTGACCTCTTAATAATGTTGAAAGGTCCGTCGTAAGGAGGTTGTAAAGTCTTACGTACTGTGTCGTTGCGTACAAACAGTTTGTTACATGTTTTAAGATCGGCGTACACAAAAATATGTTTAGAATTTCTAGCTGCTGGTCTAGGTTTCAGTCTGTCGATCGAGTCTAGTCTAGTGCAGAGTTCCTCTCGGGCAGCCCCTCGCTAAAAGTCGCCGGCCAAGTACGGATCACCAGCACACAGTATTTAATTAAGTGATATAAATTTGTAACAAATTAAACCGAGATTGGAGTCAGTTATTTTATTGTATTTTATTTTATTAAACTTACACGCCAACCAAACTCACACTGGTGACCCCGACGTGATTTGAACACGCAACCTTCTGATCGCGCGACGGGCTGAGGCTGCACACGGCACCTTCCCAGAACGCGGCCCGGGAACAAATTCATTGCCTTATATGGTTAGAAGCGCCGGCCTATAGGGAAGTTATGACGTGATCGGCAGCCAATAGCAAAGCCCTCGCTCCCAACTACATGCGCCACAGCGCCGGTGGCGATCCTGACCGCCATCGTCAGTGATGCGATACACCGCTACATACGAAGAGTTCCGACATGAATATATATATACATGTTGTACGTATATACACAATATATGTTCATGTTATCAATGTATTACAACACAAACTCAACTCTCGTGTAAGCGGGGCCAATATATGTACATACTTATATAAAGAGGTGTCGGTTACGGTAACAGTAACAGTGTCGCGAGTTCAATGGTTTTTTCCCATCTCAAAAATGTCCAACGCGCCTAAAGAAGTTTTCATTTCAAAAAATTGAAAATGAATTAAAATGAAATCGAGAAATTACTATTAACGCCAAAAACATTTTTCAGACTCACAAATCCAATGTATTTTATACACGTTTTGGTGTTTTTTCGACGTCACCGCACTATTCTTCTAGTCCCTAAGGACGCTCTCGCGTTGTTTGTCTGCGACTTAAAGCGAGATAGAATGAAAAAAAAGGTGTGTGTGCGATTCGCACACGATAGAAGTGAAACTTCAGTAAATCAACAAAAGAATGAGATGAATATATATAACAAGGGTAGGATAATTACAAAGTTTATTTATTTAAAAATGAAAGTATTTTGATTAATTTTAAAAGATATTTTATATTTTATTTAACATATGTTATTTAATTTTATTTTCATTTTTTTTGCGTCGATATTGACGACACGTTTCGGCATTAGTTTTCGGCATCTTATAAAATTAATTATTTAGCACAACAATATATAAAAAATACTCACAAACACTGTTAAATAATAACACACCACGCTGACTTCTTACTAAAAAGCTGTAATACGCAGCCGCATACAGTGTACAATAGTATTAGCTCATGTACTTTTCACATATACTAACACACGTGAAATGCTCAAATACAAGCAAGTATTAAACAGTGTGCAATATACATACACACCGACATTTGCTCTCTCGCTCACTAATTACAGGCAACTATGCTTAGAAGACGGGAGTGGGGATGCTACGAAGCATGGCACAAAGAGGAAATAGTATGTATATTTCTTTGTCTCATTCTTTCCCGGCTACATTTTCGTATTTGTGTCTCTTACCTGTCATTTTTTCCGTTGCATCTCGTTTGAAATCACACCGATTCTAAGGAAGTTTTACTTCAATAATGGTAGATTATTTTGTTTTTAACCAAAAAAGATTCTGTTTGAGCGTATAGAAATTTCCCCGAGTTTGGCTAATTCCCAAATTCAAATACCCCTTAATTTGTCGGCGCTATTACAAGAACATACAATATACAAGATACAAGAACAAAAATTCTCAACATTAGTGAATAGATATCGGTATTACTGTTTTTGTTCAAATTTTAATTAGAAGTGTCTATCTCACCACATGACACTTGAAATATGTTCATTATCATTTATGAATTTACTACTTGTTTGGAAGCAGTTTTCCCTAAGAAATAAAGAACGAATAATCTCAAGAGTGGCTCTTTTCTAATTCTATAACTTGTCATAATTAAATACAATATATAAGAAAAAAAAAACATCCAAAGAGAAATTGACGTTTTCAAGGCGTGAATATTTGTTCACTACATATTCGGAAATTTTATAATTCTTTTTATCCTAATTATTTGCTTAAAAATAATCTTATAATTGTATAAAAAAGTGGCCGTTTTTCGCACGCTTCTTTTACAAATTCCCAACAATTAAAATTTGATAACGAGTGCTACCGATCCCGATAGCGCTTTTAATGTCGATCCCAATTCAAAGCTATTCTAATGTCCTGACGCCGAGTCCCTTGCAAATTACTGCTATTTATCTGTTAATACTTTTTTACGTAAAATCTAAGATTATTTTTCTGTATAGGACATTTTCAAAATTTGATTATAATAAGTTCAATCATTTTACTAAGACAAATAAACGAACAGACACTTTTTCGAAAAGATATGTATCCTATTATTTGCGTAACCGCATCTTCTTACTATATCCCAAATTTTATCAAATCCGGTAAAGCCATTGTTTAGTTATAATGGGACATACAGACAGCCTACAGAATATATACTACGATATAAATCTGCAGCGCCTGTCTGTACATTCAATTTTTTTTAATTCCCTGTTATATGTTTGCTTGTTTGTATGTATTTTTACAACTTAAGAACTATTTGACCTATCGTGATAAAACTTAACTTACTAAAAATATGTGATTGCGCAAATGATATTCTACTGCGTGTCAGTTTGTCTGTCTGTTTGACTGTCTGCATGTGGTTTTATGACATGAAAAAGATTTTACCGATCTTGATGAAAATTGGTGTACAGTCATAACATGTGATTGTGTAAATGATAGGATAATGTTTGCCAGTCTGTATATATGTTATTTCATAACTTAAGTATGGCTTGACTGATCTTGAAGAAAAATTGGTATAGAGTGAACACATGATTACGCAAATTATAAGCTACTCTCAGTTTGTTTGTGTATATGTTCTTTTATAACTTAAGCACCATTCCATCTATCATGAAGAAAATTGGTATTCCGTCAAAAAATGAGATTTTTCAAATACAATGTTACTGTTCGTTTAGCTGTTTATATGTTCTTTTATAATTGAATAATGATTAGATCGGTCTTGATGTAAATTAATATACGATCAAAACCTGCGATTGCAAAAATGACAGGTTCTGTGTTATTTCCGTACACTGTATGAAAACCATAAAATCAATCATTATTTTTTTATTTCTTTAGTAGCCATACTTACTTTTGTTTATGTAGTTATGCATGCGCGCGCGCGCGTGTGTGTATTTGTAATTTGTTTTTAATAAGAGTTAAGGTGTATGAAACTTTTTATGGAGTGCGGAACGCCTTTCATAATTAGGTGGGAGGAGTGAGGTTGCGTAATGGCCATACGTTACATATAAAAAAAACCAACAAAATAGACACTCATCTCTATAGATGAGTGAGTATTTTTTTGGCTTTTTTTGCGTGCTTAAACAATTAGTATAATTACTGGTGATATGCTGTACTCGAGAATGGGATAATTTCTGAAAAAGGAAACTAGCATTCGTAACCGATGTTTGTATATTTTTATTATTGAACCAAACTGATGCTAAAAATTATTACTTTTATAAGAAGTATAATAGGTATTAACATTTTACATTAGCTTCATCTGCATATTTGTGTTATTACAGCTTCTAAAAATTCTTTCATTCATATAAATCAACACTATCTCCAATACATTATTCATTAATTTTATTTTAGAATTTGACCCTACTTTGTTCAAACTGGAATTGTGAACTGTAATGGATTCGAAATCGTGGACGGAACCAAGATCATAGCCGACTGTGGGACCGAAATTGGAATCAAGATCGTGGCCGGAATCGGAATAAGGAAAAATCACAATTGGGACCTACTTAAATCGGAACTGGATTCAGATTCGGGATACAGATTGACATCGAGAATAGGAACGAAATCGGAATCGAGAATAGGCCAGGGATCAGAATCGAGAACAGGATATCATGGGTTATTATCGTAACTGGTCGATATATAAGATGAAGGAATTCATTTTGTCTACGCGGACGATATTTAGTTATATTATGTACTAGCTGGCCCGGCAGACCTAGTTCTGCATTTTATTGTGGGTGACTTGGTCGTAGTTAATGTTGGCGCCGCTGCACCAATATGGACGAGAAATTAATTTTTCTTCTTTTTTATCGATCAATGTCATTTTCAATCCCGGTCACGTTTTCGACTCCGATCCCAATATACTTGATTCTGATCCTGTCCCCACAATCGTTTTCGATCCTAGTCCCATTCTCAATTTTGATTCCGGTCTCGCTTTTGATTCTGATCCTGGCCCCGTTCCCGATTCTGCTCTCCGTCCCGCTTTCAATCACAGTTCCACTTTCAACAAAGCCAGGGGTTATTATGAAAATAAAATGCAGCCAATATTACTTGACAATGTTGTAGATTTTATTATTAAATGAACTTTCAGAATCGATGTAGAATTTCGGTTCAATAATACAAATATATGGTCGAAGCTGGGGACAAACATTTGTAGGCATAACAAACAAAACATGAAACATTCACCCTTTAAATTTTAATCCTGTCTTTACATTCATTTTCGACCCCTCTTTTGGAGATGATGACGCTGTGTCCATCGTGATACCGATTCCGCTCCTCGTCCTCGATTTCGTCTCGATCTAATCCCGATCGCAGTTTTGCTCCCGATCTCGATTGCGGTTCCATTTTTGATTCAATGCCAACAAATTATCTCATTTAAGGGTTTCTTTTTACGCAGGAATCCTAAAAATATCGCGATAAACAGTATCTAAATGTAGTCCAGTAAGCTCTTCTATCTCCCAGTGAAAGTCACATCGTGATCTGTTCAGCCATTTCGAAGATACTTCGGACAAATAGACAGACAGATAAAAGGGTCGTCTCAATTTAATCCTGATAGTGCTTTTGCTCCTGGTCTCGATTTCGGTTCCATTTTTGCTTCAGTTCAAATAGATTATTCCCGTTTCTAACCTTTTTTTTCTTCAAAAAAGAATCCTAATAAATATCGTGATAAATAGTACCTAAATGTAGCGCAGTAAGCTCTTCTATCTACAAGTAAAAGTCGCATCGTGATCTGTTCAGCCATTCCGAAGATACCCCGGACAAACAAATAGACAGACAGATAGAAAGGGTTATTTTCTTTAATACAAACCTTGTCCCGATAATAATGAACACAACAAAAAAAGAATTATGCAATTTGGCGCAGTCGTTCGGAAGTAATGCGCGTACATACATTTTGACGATCCATTTTTATATGTAAGATATGTATGCGACAAATTTTGTAAGGACCTTATTAAAAATATGCACTCGCACAGCCTCTTATACGAGTTTACGACTTCGTGTAATCGACGGACTTGAAAGTACAGTTTATTTTTGTTTCTAGTGCTGAGTTTATAGACATTACTTTTTTTATAAATATTTCCAATTTCTTTTTGCCTTGCGTACATTAAGCCTTTTGTACGACCTGAGATATCGAATTTCCTAATGTTCGCTACTAAGAGATACCGAAGGTCCCGGTTTGTAAATCGCAAGAACGGTCCGCTTCTACTCCACGAAAATTATTTTTATTACCGCGGCACGTCCCCAGGGCGAGGTGCCCAAACGAGCCCGTGACTTCATGCCGTCGACGGGCACAGCATGTAAACACGGCTTATTTTTGTTCTTAGTGCTGAATATATGTCGAGCATTTCCAGTTTTTTCTTAGTAACAGAACCACGTAGATTTTTATAATGTTTCATGTATGCCGATTAATCGACACATATTCTGATTCTAAGTAATCTCCATACTTGTTTGTGTATTCACATTACCGAATTATATCCATCGTCCGATGTCTTCACACATACCGCCGACGCTGAACGTCGAGGAAACGACACTGCGTGTCCGGCCGCCAGTGTACCGCCCCCTTTATTAAGGTAACCCTTTTCATAATGTTTCCTTTGTCGCATATTGTCGGGCTGTGACATATTTCACGGAACAATGTAGTCAATCCCCACCTATCGCGCCCTCCTTCTGGCAGTTCTATACAAATGCTGTGGGTTTATTAACCACAGTCATTTCCGACGCGCTGGCGGCACCGGAAGTAGGCTCTCGGCCCACGCCGGATATTGGTGACCCTCCCGCCTCCGCCCCCTCTAACCCACTCCGAGGCTCTGTCCCACCGTAATGAGAGGGACACGGCAAAGCTGGTAATTTGTCGGTGATGAAGGTGCCTCTTGTTCGGGATTATCGAACAACAGAAAATGTAAACGACGAGATGAGACACTGACGGATGCCGCGGCTGACATAATAGTTTAAAACAAAAAAAAACGTCAAGTGCCAGTCGTACTAGGGTAGCGTACTTCAATTTGAACATTTTATTTATTTATTTGCCAGAAAATACATAGTATCCTATAGAGATGATATAATCATATTATTATATGCATAAGCCTGATCGCCAAAGTAAGGACATGTTTATTTATGTTCATCTAATATAAAAGTACGTCACTGTATTGTTAATTAATAGTATAATATTATATATATATGTATATATATAAGTGAATAAATGGTAAGAAATATTTGTAAATCGTAAATAAACATACTTTTTTTTATTAATTATTGAAATATTAAATAAAATAATGTAAAGAGACAGAGAGATCGAAAGGTATACACTGAGGAGCAGTGGGCTTATGAGAAAGAGAGAGGGAGAAAGGCATTTAGTCACAGAGAGTTCAGTGATCCAGAGGTATACACCATACAGCGGTCAGCATTTTTCGTTGCGGTTACACTTTTTTTCGTGTAGCTCCCATCTGCCGAGCGCCCGAGTATAACGTGCGACAAGGAAATTCGTTCTAAAAAATAAAAAAATATCATCTACAGTCATTACAAAACTATAAATTTAATGGTTTTGAGTACTTTGTTTTATATAGACAATTTTTTTAGGTTATTTCATAACTCATTAAAATAATTTTTTGCTAGATACTTAGATAGAACTGTTGACTCCTATTGTTTTATTACTTTTTGGTAAAATAATTTGTCTGGATCTAGATTTGCAAGTATAATCAAATAAAGGTTTTTGCATTCTTAGTATTTGTACACTATAGATTCCGTTGGGAATGTTTCAGTAATACCTAAGTGTGAAAATCGACTATAACATTTATTAAAAATTTTAATGAATCTTTATTGGATAGCTAACAATTGTTTATATATGGATTTATTATGGTCTCCCTAACCGAGGATTCCATAATTTATGATGCATGATAAATTATGTACAGTGTTTTATTATTTAGAGACAATCTATGAAAATACAAATGAATAATTTTTCCCTTTTAATTCATTATTTGATGCACCACATCCCGATACAGAAAACAGTCTATATATGTTCCTGGTAGGGAATGCAATCCCGATCCCGCGAGATCCCGATCTCGCGAGATCTCGCGTAATTTTCGGGATTAATCCCGAAGCATAATAGGACGAGATCCCGTTCGGGATTGGGCGGTGGTTAGCAACGCTAGGCACATATTGTCAGGGCGCGAGCAATGCGCTGACGGACGGGCGCGGTGGCCGCGAGTGCCGAAATACGAACAATTACGAATGTTAGCGACAGGTGACGAGCAGGATAGATAATATAAAACTATGTAGAGTGAGTGAGAAAGAGGTACAGGCGTGCGGTCAGGCAGTCATTTGTTTGTTTACGTACGTCATAATTGTTTTAGTTGTGCAGTTGTAATCGTTATTTTCCTTAAATTACTCATTTTTATTGTTTATGGAAGTTAATTAAATATATCTTTCGGATTCTTATAAGTGTGAGATTGTTAATACATTAAAATGTCGAAAAGTAATGCAGATCAAGTGTACGTTGACTTTAGCAGTCGTTTACCGGTATGGAGATATTTCAAGAAAGCAGTTAATAATTTAACTGCTCAATGCCAGTTATGTAAAGCTGTTCTTAAAACCTCATTCGGGTCTACGAAAAGTTTACACGTCCATATGATGTCAATCCATAAAATTGACACAAAATTGAATGCGGGAGCAAGCACACCTGAGCCGGATAATGTGTCACTACCTTCGACTTCGTTAGCGTCTACTAGAGCGTCGTCGTCAGTTGCGCTGTCACCAATTAATGTTGAAGCTCAATTTTCACCAGAAGATGGTGAAAATTATCAAATACCATAGAAAAAAAAGAAATTTCCATCTGATTGTAATGTAACAAAAGAGTTAATGATTTCCCGAATGGTAGCAAAAGATGGTTTGCCATTCAGGGTATTCTGTACTTCCGAGGATATGAAGAATCTTTTTGCTGCGAAAGGTAACAATTACAAATTGCCTTCTTCACCAAATACAATTGAACTAATTGTAATGAATTACGGAATGACGCTCAAAATGAAAATGAAAGAAGATCTGCTAAAGTTGAAGAATGAAGATTATAGGTTTACAGTCATTTTAGATGAATGGACATCTGGAATAAATCAGCGCTTTTTAAATGTCAATGTACACACAGTCATTAACTGTCAGCCTACTTACTGGAATATTGGACTGGCGCGCATTTTTGGAAGTATGTCATCGGAGTCTTGTGTTCAGGTTCTGAAGGAAAAACTATCAGAATTTGATTTATCCCTGGATAAGGACATAGTTGGTATAACGACCGATGGAGCCAGTGTCATGAAGAAAGTAGGACGTCTAATTGAACCACTACTACAGCTTTGCTACGCCCATGGTGTACAATTAGGTATAACAGACGTCATTTATAAAAAGACCGTACAATCGAATCCAGAGGAAGAATTTGAAGACCCTGAACTGAACACAAATCGCAGCGCGGAGGAGAAAGAAGTCCTAGGTGACAATCCGGATAATTATGATGGTTTGTACTTTTCCTTACCTATAAGACAAGTTTATTTGGCTACAGAATACCAAATGATTATATCAAAACTAAGGAAATGCGTCAAACTTTTTAAGAATTCTCCTACCAAGAATGATATGCTTCAGATTTATATTCAGCAAGAGTTTGGCAAAACAATTCAGCTGGTTCTTGACTGCAAAACGCGTTGGTCTAGCCTATGCAACATGATAAGTACCTACAATAGCGTAAAGCAGTGTGTAGCTAAGACCCTAGTTGACCTTTCGCTCAGTTCCAATCCAGAATACTTTTTCACGGATGAAGAACACGCTGTCCTCATCGATTTGGAAAACACACTTCAGCCAGTGAAATTGGCTGTTGAGGTACTGTGCCGTTGAGATATTGATTTAGTAAGTGCAGAACATACTTCACGTTTCATGGTTCGAAAGCTAGGAAACCTGAAAACTCCTCTCTCAGAAAAGTTGGTCTCTTCGATGAACAATCGTATCTCTGAACGTCGCATAAAAGCGACTGCAGTGCTGTTATATTTGAAAAATCCAAATATTTATCAAGATTACTTGGAGCAATGGAAAGGTAACGAGACTTTCCAATTACCAAGCAAATATCTCATAAGGAAAGAAATTAAAAATATAATCACACGATTATATCGTAAAGAAGCAAACCAAGCCGAGATTAATACGACAGTATTAAATGAAGATGACTTACCTCTTTCTATGATTGCAGAGGATTTGAGTTTACGTGCTATTGCTGCACAAAATTATACATCGCTTCAAGAGGAATTAGAAGAAACTCTGCGAGCGTCTAAAACTGAAAGTCCTTTTAAACCTGTATCCACGAGCTTAGATAGGTTAGAGTCAGTCATAAAAAGAAATGGATTTGTTTGAGTGTGGAGGAACAAAGGGTAGATTTTTGCAGTTTGCATATAATTCTTTAATCACGTTGCCAATCAGTGTTGAGTCGGAGAGGGCATTTTCAGCAGCTGGGTACATTGCAACGGACATTAGATGCCGTTTAGCAGATAATACTCTTAATACACTTTGTTTTTAAGAAGCTACTTTCAAAATCACCCGTAACTACTTTCTAGTCTCTTTGAGTAATAATTTTGTTTTATTATGCTAATTTACAAAAAGACTTAAATTGTTTAGTTAATAATATTGAAGAATAAAGATTTTTGTTTTCTGTCAAATAATATTTTATTTTAATTAACCTTAAAATCAGAAACAAGCAATTTTCATCGTTTTCAGTTATCCGAACTTTATTTTTTTTTTAAACTAGACGGGATCCCGAAAATTTCGGGATCTCGCGGGATTGATGTTTCTAATCCCGCGGGATCCCGAATTTACGATCTCGAGTCGGGATTGCATTCCCTAGTTCCTGGGTATTATATTTACCTGACTCTAATCTTTTTATTTCCTTTTGATTGATGCATTATATCCGTGAACTAGGTACACAATTTTTGTAGCTTCCAAATTTTATGAAGGTAGTTTTATTAATGTACAATGATAATCGATTTACATTCAGCCATATTTTTATTTTATTTACAAATCACTCAATATATTCTGAGCATTAGCCCTTGTTTTTTCTGTACATTTAACAATGTCCTTAGCATAAAAAGCTAAGCTATATCTGGGTAATACATCAAAGATGTCATCTATATAGTGTATAAATAATAGAGGCTCTCGTTTTAGTTCCCTGAGATACATTTGTAGAATCTTTATTTATTTATATAAAGGATAAATAGTAGAGGCCCAGGTATAGTTCCTTGAAATTCCACTCTAGAACATTAATTACTGATACGCTTTTAACACATTTTATTTTAACAATTTGTGCACGCTTAGTTAAATAATTTTCCATCAATTCCAATAACTACTCCCCTTATAAAATATTCTTATATTTTATCTATAGTAAAATTTTATGAATTACAGTGCCAAAAGCTTTAGCTAGGTCTAAGAATGCTAAGCATCAAATCAATATATTTTATTGCATCACAAAAAATAAATGTTATACATTTATTTTGTATAACATTTGTAATAATCTTATACATTTGTTTGTAGTAATGCAATGATTTATATATGGATTTAAATATTTCAGGGTTCTATATAATATAAAATATACAGAGCCTTGAAATATATATTCCAATATAAATATTTATTTTACAAAATAAATTTGTGGGTGGGTGACATTTTTATTTCGGCAGTTATTTCTTGAAAACTGTCGCTACAAAAGTTTTATTATATAGACATTTGGCAGCGGACTCTCAACAGGAAAATCAAATACGGACTTGGTAATTTAATAGCCCGTTTGACGAGGCACTCGTTCAAGCAATCACTTATTCAAATAAAACACGAAATGCGTTCATATTAAAGGAAAATTACGGCTTTTACTCGACGAAAGTAGCGGCTTATCTACAAAGCCGTTTCCTTGAATTCACTCATTGCTAACTGGAAAATTATATACTGCGTTTGTATCTACAACTTGCAGAACTATTTCACAAAGTGAGTGCAATTTAAATTACTAGTTTTCGCTCGCGACTCCACCCGCGTATATGAACATGTAATGAATGCGTTCATCTTTTACAACAACCAATCATATTCTCATCCAAATCCTGGTCGTGATCCCGTTCTCGATTTCGATCCTGATGCCACCCTCCATTTTCGCTTCTAAATTCCTATCTAAATTCGTCCCTTCCTGTTCTAAATTCCCATCCCGGTTCCATTTTTGATTCCGCTTTCGATTTTGATCTCACTACTTGAGCTACGATTCAGAGTTTGCTCTTAGGGTAAGAATTTGGTGATTTTGGTGATAGGAAACTCGATTTCGATTCAAATCTAAAAAACGTATGATAGTGATCTTTATCCCCTTCTTTCTAGACTTTTGTCATCCGATTCTTCATGTCATTGACTTTAATTTGTCAGTTGCCATTATACGTTTTATTAACCTTTACAACACAGGAAAAATATCAAAGATACCTCTTTTAAAATACACTTTTACTTCCACACAAATGAGATCGATTTAAGCTTCCAAATTTTCTACTTACATTAGTCTATACAAACACTTTGAAATGCCATTTGCACTTTTCGGAATTGATCCCAGTTTTTGTTTAAACCAAAAAAACTATTTTGTCCGATACGACCTTTAAAAATAAACAAACGCGCTCATGATCTTATACCATGCAGTACAGCATTGCTGAAAAAAAAATGTAGTGACTGAAATAGAAGGGGTATATTGGATTGCTCTTACGGTTGCGGTTTGGCCACCTGGAAAAGGCAAATAAACGAAGGCTCACAAAAAAATCAATGGAGCGAATGTGTGTGGTGGAAGGGTCGACAAAGTTGGCCCTAGAAAACCATATAAACACCAAAATGGTGACATTTTAAAAAGGGCTAAATGACTTCACATGAAAAGATCGGTGGATGTCAGAGAGGCAATAGATATATGCAAATATCGTACCGTGTGGAAATTTATAGTCTCTACCTATCCTTCTGAGAAATAGACGTGAGTTTATAATTACGAAACAATAATTATAAGCGTATAAATAGAAATACAGATAGATAGAGATATACACTGTTTTATAATACATGGCTAATGAAATGCTATGGGTATGACAACTTTTCAAAATTATATGAACTTATTATATGGAAATTCATGTATATAATAATTCATAAATTTGTTCGAATTTTAATATAGAACGATAAAATATCATATTTGTTTACATACATTGTTCAAAGGATAGAGTATGTTATTATACTCGTAAATTATATGTATGGAATGTGCATATTTTCGATGTTGCCAATTTTGCCTCGAATTCTTCTCAGCCACTGAATATGGATACTAAATATGCACTAACTTTTAACTTCTGATTGTATGGTACCGTAATGCATGCAACAGAAAATCGTCTATTATATTATTGCGGTGTTGGATTTTAACTGAACCAGTACTGAGACAAACCCTCCGATGATCTTTCTTTCCAGATTTTAAGTCCCAAATCTTAGTCTTCCGCCCTTCGCATTTATTCCGACCAAGTTGAGGGCAGCGAATGACTGTTTTTACTGACGTCACAACAACGTCCGTGGCAGACGGCTTAATGCGCTCTCTGAAGCATGGAGCAAAAAGTCCATAAATCATCGGTCAACTGACCAATGATCAGGGTCGAACACGGTACCTTCTTGTCTGTTTAATCAGAGGCGACGCAGTACCACGGGCTGCCATCGCTTAACTTATGTGTGTTATGTGAAAAAAATTAACAGCTATTTGAACGATGAATTATCCACCACATAATATTGAATATTAAAAATTATATCCTAATGCGTTCAAATATTTTAAACCGATCGGATGGTACGAATTGTAGTAGGCAGTAGTTTGTCATCCACTTCATAGCGTTGGCGCCCGTTTAGCATTTTTTCAGATTCCCCTTTATTTTTTGGTGTGGATATATCTATTTGATCGTTCCCTTAATTATTTTTCCGCTCCCGTAATTCCCCGTCTTTGCGTTCCATTACTCGCAATTCCAACCGACGTCCATATGTAACGTGCTACGAAAAAACACCGAACAAGTGCGAATAGAGGTCGCACCTTGGAGGTTCCGCGCAAACCTCGCTATGTTATATATATTTGATCCTTCAAAGGCTTCAACGATTTTTGTCTGTTTAGCGGGAGTTAGAAAATATTCTCTCATATACATTAGTCTACAGCACGGTCCATATTTCAACTGCAAATGTCAGTTTATAATTCCAAAAAACATATTTCATGATATATCTACAAATTGAGAAATTTCATAGTTTTCCCTACTATGCCTTTCCTCTTACCAAATTTCACGAGTCTATGTCAATGGCATTAGTGACCTATCAGGTTTTGATTCATTTACGAGTGTCAGGCCTAAATGGTCGTATTTTTGATTATATTGATTTAGTAGCTAGACTTTTCGGGACTATGCATTTGATATTAATTTCAATTTGATACCTCCACTTTTCTGAGAAAAACGGTCTTGTCGTACAGACAGACATGATTCTACGAGGATCTCGTTATGAGGTACGCAACCCTCAAAGCCAGCCAGCGAGCGTGTTACTCGAACAGTCGTAAACTGGTCACATACAATCCTGTTTCAGCCATGCTCGTGTCAGGTTGCAACTTTGCGAGATCATGAGAACACCCGCCTCCTGCTGTTTTGGTGCTGCCGACCTGTCGCTGAGTGCAACCGCGACAAGTTCGACGATTCGAAAATTGAATTGTTAGGACTTTTTAGGATTCCGTACCCAAAGAGTGCCAACTGAACCTTATTCTTAAGCTTACGGCGATCCTCAGCCCGTCCACTTTATCTTTAGTAGGTTAGGTATTATACCTTTTAAATCGTAATAGATGTGCACTTTAAATGTTCACACAGTTTATGTTATCTATAACGGGCAAATCCGTGCTAAAAGAAATGTTGTTTTCTAAATTTTTATAGTTTTCTCGGTTGTAAAAGCGGTGCCTAATATACACAAGCTTGATGGTGATTATGGCGCAGTAATTATAACGAATAATAGATACTTTGTTATTATAGCGATATATTACAGAATAAATGTAGACAATTATTAGAACATAATAGAACAATAATAGTGTTAGTAGAACTCATGCTTATGACTCCAAACTGAATGGATGTAGCAAATTATTTTTGGTAATTATATAACACGAGTGTATTATTTAGTAGCACGGTACTTCGATGCTTAATTGTACTCGCACATTATCTGCGGGTTCAGCATGACGCCCTAGACAAGAGTCTTTCTATAGAACTGTCCCTTTCGCTCAATAAAGTGGCGCGACAGAGATAGCCCTGTAGAGGAACTCTTGTTAGAGTGTCATGCTAAGCCTACTGGTGTATTTCCCGAAAGGACAATTGTTTCTTCCCGTTAGGCTTTCTGCTGCTATGTCTTGTGTTTATCTTCCTTTTGTGACAAAACGCTTTTTTTAGGGTTCCAAGCAAAATTGACAAAAATAGAATCTTTATGTATCGTCATGTCCGTCCGTCTTATGTCACAGACATTTTATTCAAAAACTACAAGATTTATATTATACGTGTCTTGTATAAGCCGCTTGTATAAACAAAGTTTAGTAGTTTAATAATAATAATATTTCTAGGAGAGCACTCCATACATGTAACAGAATATGAAAAAAATTTTTTTTTGGCAAACATTAACCTGTGGCATATGTTTAGCTCTTTTAAATACACTAAGGTTTCTAAACATTTTTGTTTTATTCATGAATATTTTCAGAAATAATCGCACTGAAAATATCAGAAATTGTCTCCTTCCGCCTTTGTTTTTTAAACTGTATGTGAAAAAAAATATGAAAAAAAAACACAAATTTATAATGCTTAATAAGTACTTTTAACGAAAATTATTTTGAACACGATCAGATACACTGTTTACGAGATATTAACGAAAAACTGCGCTTCTCTACAAAAGGACGCAAGTGCCGTGAAAATACGCACTTTTTCTAGTGTACTTTAGTTTACAGCAGTTTAAGAGTAATAATAGACGTACCTGTTTCTCTAGTTATAGGCTAGTAGTAGCCGCTAGTAGTAGCCTAGCTTATAGCTAAAGCATGTAGATGCTTATAGCTATTCTGTGAGAGAAATATGGAAAAAATGTATTCCCATATTTCTCTCACAGAATAGCAACATAGTAACACAGATGCTCTTGGCCAGTTCTGTTATTTACTTTGCATATATTACCTTTTTAATTAATTCCGATTTCTTTTTTTTAGATATACTCTTTTAATTTTATGCCAATATTATACACGTATCGCTTATTACTTTTAAGAGAAATTTTAATGTGTGTTCCAATATATTATTGGCTCACAAACATTTAACAAATTGTCTAAAAGTTGAAATTTCTGCAACATGTAAATCACATGTCATTGACTTTTGGCCAGTGAATAAAAACTAAAACATGATCCAATTTCCATACAAAACTCCTCCACAGCCCGTCACATCTAGTTACAATACTTCTACACATTCCCGCTCGGAGTTGTAATCTAATTTTCGTTTTTTCAGAATTTATAAAGTATATTTTTATCCTTAAATTGCAGCTCATTTCCGAAATAAGCGTGATGCTGTGTTTCACACAAACAACGACAATTTATATTTATTTTGAAATAATAATAGAATGAAGATTAAAATGACGATGTACATAACAATGTAATAATAATATCTTCGGACATACAAACATATTGCTGACTGGGTCCAAACTAACCAACCAACTTATGCGACACATCCGATTACCGCCCCCGCAATCGGGCCGCCGGGGCCAGCGCTATGACCATCATTTTTTTTTTCATCAGGTAATCAAACCCCTAAGAGTCGCCATACTGGTACATATGACCTAGAATTTTATGTCACCATCTCCCGGTCTAAGACGTATTATGGGAATTAGTTAGTTTATATAATATTTTTTTTTTGTAAAAATATGCACTTAATATATAGAAACGTCCAGACTTAGACAAAAAATATTTTTTAATGAAATAAATGTTTGTCTTATGTGGGAATCGAACCCACGTCATCTCCGCAGCAGGTATGGTCACTACCAAAAACGACAATCAAGCAGTCGTTCTAATATTACACTAAAGCGATTTTAAATACTTACCTACATTGAATTTCAAAAATACAGACTGCAATTAGCTTCGCTCGACTCAAAGTATTCGTTTGCACGCAGGAAGAATACCTAACAGATTTTTAATTTTTGGGATTATGCGTTCATTGTTACGTACTTACATAATTCTACTGTAACAATTCAATTCATTATCGATTTGGGAAACAATTCCAGATTTTTTTTAATTTTTGTCCTACATCCTTTTCTATCACGGAATTCTAATTGTTATAAAAAACTAAAAAATATTTTATTTTATATCAGCAACACAATCGATTTTGAATATGTTTTTAATTTATTTTGACTAATAAAATTTCGATAATTTAGTCATATTATGTAGGCACTAGAAGACAGCGGCGGCGGCTACCGCCGCTCGCTCGCTGCGAGTTATCCTGTACACTCGCGCGCGGACAAGCTATATCTCTTTTTAATAAACAAAAACTTTAGCAAAAAAACCGAGTTCAAAACAAAACCTATTCCAAAACAAATTAATATGCACTAAAAAGTAAGAAAAGAATTGCGTATTCTTCTACAACGTAATAATCAACTTACTTTTTCTACTCATCAATATGTAGGTACGATCTATGTGGTTACCATACAAGAAGGTAGGTAGGTGCCTACTCACTTCAAATTTAACTCAACACATACCTACGAATAACAAACAATGATCAAAATATTTTTAGAGTTCTCCTAAGTAAAGTGAAATGAAAAGTATTAGACTACTTAAAAGTCAATCAAATTATTAAGATAATATAATATACTTACAATTATTGTTATTTTAGGATTCGGTGTGAGAATGGAAAAAGCAAGACAGTTATACTGTTTTGCTATAGAAAATGATATATGTCTCGTTCCCACGTTACTTCTTGAGAAGCGCACGATTTAAGTAAAGTTTACGGAGCTACGAGACGCAGGGTACAGTGCGCGAGCGCAGCTTACCTTGGGAGGGTTGTGATGGCGCGCGGAGGCGGCGGCGGCGGCGGAGTGCGCGCGGCGCGTGGCGCGGTAGTGCAGCCGCCGCAGCGCCGAGCCGGCCAGCCGGCCCGGGCCGCCCTCCGCCTCCGACACGGTCATGCTGCTGTCCACGCCTGCGCAGTGTACACAAAATTTAAACGTTTTTTCTGGCCACCGTAAACCGCTTAACGGGGCTTCCCTTAGGATTCGTTAGGACACTTCCGTTGTAATGGTGCACTTGGCGATCCTCTGTGAATACATGTAATAATAGGCATTGTCAACATAATTACTTAGTTAAGTCTGAGATATACCTGAGTATTAATTATTATAGTGACATAATTTTAATACTTTTGCCTTTCAATGTCTCCTTAAAAGTTCCTTTAAAATAAAGTAAGTATTTTAAAAGTCATAATAGAATGTAATAAATAATTAGAACAATAATAATTTATTCCAAAATGTGACTACCCGAAACTGGCCTAGCCCAACGGTGTGTACTGGCACAGTGTTTTATTTATGTACAAAAAAGCTGGATCAGGTAAGACGAAAAATGACCATTTGCACCTGAGTTTTCGTCCTAAATCCTTCGCTGCACAAATAAGCACGCGTCCTTCGACATACTACATTTCTGTTTATTTGAGGCTACGGAGGATGCCATTCAGCTTATTTTATGTGAAGTGAACGCCGCAGACGCGCTAACAACTCAAGCGCATCGCAGTTAAGACGACTCCCCCACTGTCGGTAAATCGCCGTTAATCCGTCTAGCCGTTTTTCATCCGAGCGCTTAAGGCCGAGAAGTTCAAGGACGCAAGGGCCATTGACCGCCGGATAGTGTCGTTAAGGGTATGATGACGCACGAATCTACCGGAACAATAGAAGAACAGGAACGACAAGCTCCATGAACAACAAATCATTATTAACCCTTTAATACTTACTTCGTTTATATATATTTTGCTTTTAATTTAACGAAATTAGGAAAACATCACCAAATGAAATAGCAAATTTCACGTGTAACATGCAGTTACGTGGAGGCGTGCGTGGGAGTGCGATGCCCTCCCTCCGGCGCTATCCCTCTAAAACAATTTTATTGCGCGCGTCCAGTAACTGATTTAATGAAACGATGTGTCCTTGTTCTTATATGTGTTAGATGATTTCAGTCCAAAATAGGTTTCAATTAGTAAGCGATTGTATTTCTTCGTGCACATTTTCTAAGCCAAAAGTTGGTTTTTGAAAGAGGAAAGGAATTTGAACAAAACAAAGTACACTTTATATGAGTGATGTGTTCATCAATACAAGGGGGAGATAGAATAAAGAGCACGTTAAAACCGATAAGCAATCTGAAGAAGGGTAAAAGTTGAGAAGAAGAAGAAGAACGAAGCAAAAGCAAACAAATATTTTCAAAATTGAATCATTAATTAACCGTAAAATTTCAAGTATGTAAAAATATGACTATTAAAATTTCTACAAAACGATTTTGAAGAATATAAATTTCCAAACACGTCAAAAAGTCCGAACAAGTTAAGAACCCGGTTAAAGTCCGGACGGAAAGCCCAAAGTATTGACATTTCCGGACAAACCCAAACGAATTAAAATCCTGCTTTAGGCATAGAAGTATGCTGGATTTGAAAACGCAGCCGAACTTAGTTCGTCGCGTGGCCCTTACGTGAGGTATAAAATGATTTTGTGTGGCGATAGAATAATTCGTCTAAAGTAGACGTATCCATTGGCAATTCACATTATACAATTTTCAACTGCCTCTGCAGTGGTTGAAATATGAGTGATCTGCGTAATTTTCGTCCCATATATGGTTATTTTTTTATGTACTTTTTTGAGAAAATCCACTAGTGAGACCCTTTCAACAGTTTAACGGTCAGTCTTTTAGCGGTGCTACGAATATGACAATGCCAATCTTATTGGCATTTCAAATCTGTATATTTGCTATCGAAGTTGATGCTATAAGTTTAAAATGTCCTGCAGTAATGTGGTGAAGGATTTTTGAAATGAGTTACCAAACTGTCTCACAATCGGATCGGTTTCGTACATACTCTCGTTATATACTCTTTTTTTGAACAAATATATCAAAGATGGACGACGTGGTACTACTGAATCGACTGTAATTTGTAAACACTTTTCAGTACTCATATCTACTCTTCACGATGGCCCATTACAGACGATCAGCGATCACTAACGTCACGTAAAAGGCATAGTGACATTTAGTGATACATTATTGTCAATGCCGGTCGCCGATTGCCATGGTTGTCGGTTTTTGAAAGCATATCAAATCAATAATCTGTATTGGTTGGCATCTCTACGACGTTAGTCTATAAACGATTCCCTATTTGTTCTTACAAATGACTATTAAAATATATGTTTGAAAATTTTGCAGTAAATCTACAATTTTTGTGTCGTGTGTCATATACTGGCGGCTGTCATATTAAGGATTGTATTATTCACATAGTTATACTTGTATTTATTTTAATTTATTTTTAAGTAGCATAATTGAATTCGTATGCGCTAAATAAAATAAAAAATAAACTCGCAATCAACTTGACCTCTATCTTTATGTTCGATGTCTTCGTATTTAAATGCTGGCCAGGATGTTGAAATCTGTAATATAATGACGGGATTCATAGTCTGACAAGCAACTGGTCATGCATCACGGACCATCGTGAAGAGAAGACATCGATTGCTTATTGGGTGTTTAGAAGGCAGGTTTGCATATAGTCTTTATGTGGCAATGCATCATTTACATCAATTCCTAGTAGCTGGACAACCAAGCTTTGCTGGACGTCTTTTCAATTTTTCGTGGGAATATAATGACTTCCTAAGGAAAACGTTGCATAAATCAACTTCCAACAATAAATATCTAAACACATAATATACATACACTACATAATATGCCAATTTTACTTGGTAACTCCTTTTACATTAATAATGTCATCTAATGCCATCTGTTGTTGAAGATATTACAATAAGCCTATTCATACTTTGCCACTACGTACAATAACTCAAAATTCTATTAGATCGCATAATAAAGCAACGTAGAAAAAAACAATTTTCAATCTTGTTTAAAATTGTTTTTCAATTTATTTAATATTTTTCAATTCCCTGTCTTACGGAAGACACATATTTATGTAAACTTTGTAAGCACAAAATGCAAATATTCAAAAAAATCGTTATAGTGGTTTTCGAGATACAAATGTATAAATATGTGACATACGGGAATTGCCCACTTAAAGTAATAAAATATTTAGAATAAATATATATAACCTTGAAGATGTATTTACATTTTTATATATTTAATATCTTTGTATCGCACTAGAGGCATGTAAATATTTACATAGGTTTCGAGTACTTGGCGTGTTATTTACCTGCGGTGAGGTCTGAGGAGGGCCGGGGTGACGGGATTTTGGCCGGCGAGGCGCGCTCATCCGTCTGAAACAAACAGAAATACAATATGTTTGTTTACCGATGTAAGTGAAAGTTGCGGTACGCGTTCCGGCGCAACTTCACGCGCCGCTCGTCGCTATTAAATCGCTCCGTTGACATTATTGAAATATTCGTTGAGAGTAGGGTGCAAGTGAAATAGATTGGAAACTGAAACAAGCAGTTTTCTTGTACTAAATATGTTTTAAAATGAATTAGTCAAAATTTACCGAAGAAACCAAAGGCCAAAAAAACCGAAGAGCAGAAATAGCAAAGGTCTATTTCGCAAATTGTTGGTTTGCAAATCGAAAAAAAATCAGAAAAGAAAATGAACAGCAGTAATAAAGTGCAAAAGAAAACACTACTGTAGCTTAAGAGTGTGGGGTTGACGGAGTGGTCAAACCGTTTGATTCGCATTAGAAGGTACAAAGTTTTCGTGGCTCCAAGTCATTTGACTGAAGACCATAAGTTCATAATGAAATTGATAACACTCTGTCCTTGCCTTCACAGAATAGGTGCATTAAGCCGGCCGGCCCCATACGCTGTCACCACATCGGCACTGATGACGCTGGTCATCAGCCCCAACACGCTCTAGGCTAGTGTGGAGAACTCGAGATGCAATTAAGTCAATATTGAATAAAATTATTCTGCAAGCGTGTACACCTCATAAATGGGCTAAGGGTTTAGTTATTAAATAAAAAGTACAACGATGTAATACTTAACTATTACGCTGTAATGCCAAAACTGCTTCTCTCCAGTTTCTAAATCGGCGAAGGAATCGCTTTTTGGGGCGAATAAATTTGTACGAATAATAAATAGGCATTTGTCGAAGTTAAATGTCATCCTGTGAGTGTAACTTGAATTTCATCAATTGTTACAGTTCTCTGAAATTTATCCAATCTTTAGTTGTCTCCTTTATAGATAGCTTTACAGCCTAGTCTCTAATCCACAGAATGGTGCTTATTCCGTGTCCAAATTGCTAAACGGAATACAAATGTCGACTCGATGTCTCTCAGAGGCGTCTTCTGAAACTGTTTTTGCATTTGGCATGGTTAAAGCGAGCGACTACCCAAACAAAGATGTTGAGCTCAAAAGTCTGACTTACAAATTTAAAAGCTTGTTTTGGACGATTGTGTTGGAATAAATTTTTTGAAGTTGTAGGGTAGCAATTGATAGCGTTTTAAAATGGGATATCAAAAACGTAGAACATTGTACGTTACATTAATTTTTCTTGAAAAAAAAATCTCAAACACGGCGCAAAGCTTGTCTTCGAAATTATCTTTCTGATTTGAAAAAAAAAATACCATGAACAAAGTTAATAACATATAGTTCACTGATGGTTATCAAAATTGCTTAATATCAAAACCGCTCCTATTTAATAATAAAATAATAAGAAATTAAATAATCACGATTTAGCTGCATTTCTTTGATAAGTTGCTTAAGTTGAATACTTTGAAAGCAATACAAAAAAATAAAACGTCAAATACAGATACACATACAAGAAGGTGAGTAAAGGACAAGAACCGTTTCCAGACCAGTTCATTTTGGTTTTTAATATGGTTACTTTCCTAAATAAAAATATCAGAGTTATTCCTATTAAGGTAACTCGAAGTATAATTAACATTGATCAACTGGTTAACATTTTCAACTTTATGAAAGTGGTTTGTATGTTAGCAGTTACCTACAACCTATCTGATTATCACATGAAGAGTTATCAAGTAAATAATATAATTTACCCTGTTATACTTTCACGTCAGCTTCTGGACATTTGATACTTGTGTGGTTTTTCCGACACACTGTCATTAGGTAACTCATTTATAAGAAAAAATATAAGAATAACCAGATTTGCCCTATATCAACTAAATGTTAGTTTCCCACGCTGTAGAACAGTGTGGGAAAATACAAAATATGCTTATCTTGCTTTATTTAGCTACTAGTCCCTAACTTCGCCTAAATATCCGAATAAACAAATATATACATGTTAGCTTTGTTACCACTGATTCTAACTCATAATCTGAGCTATATGTGAGAATAAAAACTTAGTAAAAAATTTAGAAAACCGTACTGCAGCTGTCTGTCGATATAAAAACATCCGTTTATTCACTTGAAAACGTTAAGAGGATTCTAATTCGGTAAAAATCTTAGTACATGTAGTAGTACTCATCCCCGTAACAATACAACAGTGCCAAATCAAGGAACGAATTAAAATATATATAAATAAATAAAATATCTTTCCTATACAGATATCGGATATATAGCATCTCTAGTTTTGCGTAGGCGGTTAAAAAACATATAAGAATTATAAATTATGTATATATTTTTATTTATGCAATAAACTCATCAGACCTCACCCTGGATAACCAGGACTGCATGGATTTAATTTAATTCTGATGAATATCACCATTTTTGTAATTTTGTTTTTCCTAATTTGATGGCGGTAACAAACATCAGTATAAACGAAGGGTCAAGCTCCGCCCACAGAATTAGATAAGCGGGATGCAAGCGAGTAGCGACCGCCCACAGATCAGACAAGGGGTCAGTTTCTGGTTATCCGTAATTTAATACCCCCATAAAGAAAATTACTTATTTGTGTAGCGATACTCTCGTTTCTAAAATTATATTTCTATCTATAATTAAACAACGCCGAAATAAACAGCCATTGACAATAGGAAACTACTTGCTGTAATTTTAAAGCTAATAAAAAAAATAGGGCTGTCAAGTGTAAAGAGAATTTTCAAATTCGACTGGAAGTTTCAGAGATTAGCGCCTTCAACCAAACTCTACAGCTTTATATATTAGTATAGATAATTTGACCTTCTATAGTTGTTTAAAACTTATAAAAATATACTTACATTTATTAAGACAATGAAACAATTTAACCCTAAATAAATTATTTCAGATACCTATATAAATAATAACCTTGCCTTGCCTGCCTGAAATTTTCCGTTATGATAGTTTTTGACGCGTCTTAGAGCTACTGGAGCTATAAATATTGTTAATGAGTTTTTGAACTCAAAAATTTAAAACGCGGTTGTCCCTTTAAGTCATCCCTGAAACTTTTTGCTACTTTAAAGCTCAAAGTGATAAAAATAACGAAGCAGTAAAGAATTGAGCTCATCATTTTCAAAAGATGGATTTAATTTCTTTTTCTAGTCTCCGAAATAAAAAAATATAGTTCTAATAGTTTTTCAACTTTTACAAGTCAGAAATCTATATGTATCAAAAAGCTGCTCTTTTTTTTAATTTTTCGATTTCAATCATTTTTGGAATACATTGTTCGATTTTGATCTGTTTTATGGAATCTGACGCAGTTTTATAAAACCGAAAAAATGACCTACTATCAAACAGTGATTCATCAAAAATTTGATTTGATGTTTACACGAATCATCACATCATACATCTTATATCACCACACATCTTTGATTTATAACATAGACTTAAAATAAAATAAACATTTATCTATATTTACTTTCATATTTATAATTATTTGTCCTTGAAGACTCATCCATATTATATACGTATATGGATAAAAACCACTTATCACCAACATGGGTAGAAATAGATGGTTTGGTTAGTAATACAAACAAATTTTATGATTATAAATTTAAATTTGGGGACATATTATCAAAAGTCAGATTACATTATATTATTTTATTCTTTATCACATTATACTGATAACTTCCCAATATATACAGTATTTTGTTAGTAAATCTAATCGTTGCGAACATTTCCAAATTTATACCATTTTTAGGTGAGTTAGACAGATATAATAAAAGTAATAGTTTAATAGTGAAAGACTCACAAAATACGCGCGCATTTTCAAAGAAAATGAGATAGGTGTATCTAACGTGAAATAAACATATTTTATGTCGGCTAACTTCATTCGTAAGCCACAGGCTGCCGTCAGGTACTCGCGTTTAAGTGCGATATAAATGAAATGCGAATAGAACCAACTTCATAATACAACTTATACGCGACTACTGCCACTGTGCTTTAGTGGTCCAAGCCTTTGGAGACGTGTTTTTTTTATTAAATTCAATTACAGACATATAGCTATGTATAAAAATGATTGATTGTTAATACTTTATCAATAAAGTATTTGAGAGAAAATATCTTCAACCGAGGGTCATCCTTTATACTTAATAAATATATACTTTAATTGAAGTTTTTCATATCAAGTTTTCCATATTTATAATCAAGTCAAAGGAGAAGATATAATTTCTAACGTATATATGCATTTAAGAACTTAACGCTCAATTATTTTCTTTTACATTTTATTCAAAACACTGTTACACTATTAAACACATTTTATTAAATTAAGTAGAAATCCTTTTATCGTCTTAATTTAAAACTAATTGATTTGTTTCCTAATTATGAATACAACCGGTTTCTAATGAAACTATTTATAGACTTCAAAAGTTTTGACCGTTTTCGAACAATGTATACATAAGCGCTTCGATATTTTCCATTTACCCTACCAAATAACTAATAATTTACCCTTTACACTTGCAACAGGTGTAACCATCCATTTAAGAAATCAATATCTCTATTAACTCCATTTTCAGGGTTTCGAGCTGAAATGGTAAAAACGAAACCTTTATAGTTTCATCATGTCTGTCCGTCCGTATGTCACAGACATTTTATTCAAAAACTACAAAACGTATATTAATGAAATTTCTGGTGAAGATGTCTCGTACAAGCCGGTACTTAGTTTGATGGGCAAATAATAAAATTAAATATTTCTAGGGGGGGCACTCCATACATGTAACAGAAGCTGAAAAATTTTGTTTTAGGAAACATCAAGGCGTGGTACACATTTCGACAGTTCTTTTAAAAACACTTTAAGGTTCCTAAGCAATTTTTCTGATTACGTGAATAATTTCGGAATTAATCGCTCCGAAAGTTGCAGAAACTGTGTCCCCCCTCTATTTTCTGAAGTCTAACCGTATGTCCAAAAAAATATGAAAATAATAACGAAGGTAACGGTTAATAAATACTTTCAACGAAAATTATTTTAAAAATGGTCGGATTTACTGCTTTTGAATTATTTCCAAAAACCCACGCTTCTCAACAACAAGAGAACTTGAGTGTCATGGAGATACGCTCTTTTGCCGATGCACTTTAGTTTAGACTAATTTAATACTAATAGTCAACACACCTTTTTTCTTTTTTTTTCTAATTATAGGCAACTAAAGCGCTTATAAGTATTCTGTGCAGGAAGCAAGGAAAGCGTATAACCTACTTTTTTCATCTGTGTAGTCTAGGTAACAAGTTGAAAATGGTGAAAAAAAAAGATACTGGTTCTAAAAAACGCGCGATAGCTCATTGAATCCGGAATAATGTTTGGAAAAATGAGTCGAAAACCGTTTATTATTACATAAAAAAATGCAAAATTTATAAACTATTAAAGATGAAATAAAAAAGGTACCCGATATCTCGTAAACTATTAATATTCAAGGAATTTAAAAAAAGAGATCCTTAAAAAGGAGGAAATTGTCTTTAAAAAATGTCTAAATTCTTGAACTAAAGGTAGTTATTATTTATAATTTTCATTTAACACTGAAAATGGCCCTCCGCGCGGCGTAAAAATAGAGTACGTTAAACTTAATAATTTTTTTAACGTATTAAATATTGATTTGAAAATTTGAATAAGCTGTGGTGTATTAAGGGCACTTCAAAAAATTTATTTCCTTTGGAAATTTAACTTAAACTTAACTTTATAACAAGTTAGACAATTTTTAATTAACAAAATTTTCTCCAACTTTCGTCTTAAATTTAGATTTAAAAATGTTTAAGTAATTTGTTTAAGTAATTAATTCTTTGAAATGTACTAAATACAACATAATTTATTCAAATTATTAAATTCATATTTAATACGTTAAAAAGTTATTTAGTGTTACGTACTCGATTTTATCGCCGAGCGTTACGTTAAAATGCCGCGCGGAGATCTATTTACAGCGTTAAATTAAAATTATAAATAATAGAGGTAGAGAACGGAAGTTAATATTTTTATATGAAATTTCCTTCTCTTTAAGAGTCTTATTTTCAAATGCTATAAGTATCAATATTTCACGAGGTATCCGCGGAAAACGAAATACCTTTTTAATCATCTTTAATTGTTTATAACTTTTGCAGTTTTTTATATGCTAATAAACGCTTTCGATACATTTTTCTAAACAATATTCCGGATCGAATGAGCTATTTCACGTATTTTTAGGACCAGTATCTATATTTTTCAACATTTTCAACTTGTTACCTAAAGTTGTAGAGCATTTCTTTGTAATAATGGCTTTGGAATCCTATAATGGGCATGATACGACATGCTCTTGGCCAATTTCTCTTTAATATACTATAGTTTACAGCAACAAACTCGTCGATTTCCTTACGATAAATCGCCACCGCGGCGGTATACATCAAAGGCCTTCTAGGGATTTGGAAGGATACACTTTGATCCTCCGGCTTTCCCCGACTAGCCGCCCCCATAACGCCAACCTCCGAACAACGGCCACGTACAGACACACAATCGGCCCGCATTCAAGAAAAACCTTGGGATCAGTTTTGAAAACAACTCTATTGCTGTAATTAAAACAGTGAACTGATCCGTCGTTCGTAATGAAGCATTTATCATTTTTAATGTTATTAATATCAATATTCATCCCTGTATTTAATAACATCTGTCTCTCACCCGCTTCGCCGTATTTTAGACGTTAATAAAGTGGATTAAATAAAAAAGGTCGAAGACTGTATGGAATTTAAAACACAAATAGTTTAAAACCACATACAAACGATTAAGTGCTGAATGAACAATTTCAATTCCGATTTAAATGGTTTTGAAAAAAATTTTAAAAAAGTCAAATCTTATGAAATTACAAAGCAAATAGCTAAATTTAAAAATTTTTATAGAGATATTGAATTTCTGTAATTATGTAAAATCTGTGAGTAAAAAATTTAAAAAAAAACCTGTACATTTCGCAATTATAAGCTGCAGCGCAACATTAGCTTATGTAAAGCGCTAAATTTTCACTCACTTTTGGATTTCACTCAATCCAATGTAAGTTGACAAACGTGCCGAGGAATGAATGGAAGGAGGGTGTTTGAAAATGTCATGTTACTAGTGTTTTAACCTCAGGTTAACCTCATATGGCTATAGCGTCGCTGAAAAACCAATGCTGCGGTTGAGCCTAAATTGGGCATCCACCGTACACAAAATGAAAGGCTGTGCGGTAGATTATGGTGATGCGTTAGATGAAATACAAAGATTACGTAGACATTAATGATGTAAACTTAAATTCATTGCCATCCGTAAGATATTCTAAAATCAGGGCTTTTGGTTTTAAATACAATTGATATCATTTTGTGATTAAAAATTTAGAAAATAAATTACAGTTTAAAAAACAGCTTTAATAACAAAGCGAAATAAAAAGTAGAAACTAATTTTTGCTTATGAAAAGTTTGTGTTACAGCAATAAAAAGTCCAACAAACAATCATGATTATTTAATTCGAAATAAAATTAGAGTAAAAATTAAGTTATTACTGGAATAATTCAATTTATAGTAAAAAGCGTGGGTGCAATTTTCTACATTTTTGTAATAGCTCTACTTTTATAAATAGTTAGCAATGGAATACTTAATTGTATAATTAATAGCAAGCATCCCACGCTTATTTAATGTTTTTTTTTAATATCATATTTTTCAAAATTTAAACTATCAAATAATAAGTAGCATCGAAACCGACGAGCTTGCATGAAACGCAAAGACCGTACCGTGTAGATATCTACAATCTCTGCCTATACTCATCGGAAAAATAGGCGTGAATTTAATAATAAATAAATGTAGAAGGTAGGGCGCCTACCTAATTCTAACTAGTTACGTACACTTATCAGATAGGAAGTCAAAAAACTAATTATAGTTTGCATAAACCTTTGTTTCTGTTTTAAGTACTTTGACCATGGGGGACCAAATAAGATGACCACGTTATACAGTGCAATTCGATACATTAGGCTATAAAACCTTGGTTTTCCACTCGTAATTTATACTAGGTTTAAAGGTGCTTTTAAGGTTTACCAAAACCTTTTACTTCAAACACTTATTTTCCATATTTTTGAATTTGACATTGTAGCGTAAGGAATGCATATTGAACGAACGTCATTGTATACCATTCGATATTAACGTAGTGGCTTGAAAAAAATATATATACGTGCTAAATTAACTAGGGGGGTTTTGTTAATAAGAACAATGACTGATTTTTTGTACAGAAGAATTGAAGGCTTGGCCAAACCAGAGTGATGTCGTTAAACAGGTGCAACATTGTTATATCCAGCACGTATCTCCGTTTAGTGAATTCTGTGCATACGTCTGCTATGTTAAATAAACATAAAAGAAACCAATAAACGTAAATCGTATATCATAAAAAAACTTATAAGAACACATTGTACGTACGCCTCGGTAGAAAAATAATAGAACAACCGGTTAGTGGAATTTACGAAGCCCGCGGACCGTTCCAATATTTTACGATAATAACGTCACGTCTGTTTCGTAACGTTTATTTTTATCTTGTTCCGAGTTTACGGTTCATGATATCTTTTATCTTACAAGAATACATTAGAAGGTCAGGGTATGAAATATTGTCTTACAACCGGAAAATACATTTAGTGCCGATTCATAATTTACGATGAAATTTGATCTGTTTTGCTTATTTGGTTTTAGAGTATAACATTTATACCTGAAAATGCAAAAAATCGCATGACATTATTTTTCAATTTACAAATAAACAAGCGAACACAAGCGAGTGCATTACGTAATAGAATCAAAGTTGGTTAATTAGCTCGTGCTCGAGAGAGCTTTGTGTTCACGCGCCGCCTTTACGTTCCGCTATAATTATTTTGTAATGTCTTTATTTTAGTCCAATTTAGTAATTGGACTAAAATAAATATTCGTATTTTTCGTGATATTTTTACCTATATTTACCGTTTTTTATGTGTTGGTATATAAACATATATTTTTATCACTTTATAACAACTTGAACGATCTTGATGAAATTCGAGATACAATAAGAACAGCGGTCAAATTATTCGTGGAGGTAAATCGCGGCCTAGTATAGCATATAGGAAACCTTTGCACAAAAAAGAATGCTCTAGTATTTCTAGTAAAGTAGCAGCAATATCAGAAGAAGGATTAAGATCGATATTGGAACCGAGGTCGGAGTCGATAGAGGGGCCTGGGTCGGAAACAAAATTGGGAAACGAATCAAATCCGACAGTGTGAATTAAACTGAAATCAAGAGCAAGGTCGAATCATTGTACAATGTTATCGTGGGCCGAGCCGAATTTATGTTATGGGTGAAAGCAGTGCTTGTTAAGTATAAATTAATGAGTCCCACCGAATAGATTTCGACTAATCACAAAATACACAAAATTTAATCAGTATGAACAATATATATCGTTGGAGCTAAATCATCGAAAAATCGTTTTTAGGATTCCGAGCCAAAACGGCAAAAACGGAAACCTTATAGTTTCGTCATGTCCGTCCGTCCGTCACAGGCATTATACTCAAAAACTGCAAGATGTATATTGATAAAATTTATAGTGTTGGTGTCTTGTATAAGCCGTTACTTAGTTAGTTAGGAGGTTAATTAACAAAAATAAATATTTCTAGGGGGCATTCCATACATGTAACAGAAGCTGAAAAAATACAAATATTAAACAGTGCACACATTTTGACAGTTCTTTTAAAAATGCTTTAAGGTTCATAAGCAATTTTTCTGATTACGTGAATAATTTCGGAAATAATCGCTCTGAAAATTGCAGAAATTGTGTATCCCGCTCTATTTTCTAAACCGTATGTCCAAAAATATGAAAAAAATAACGAAGGTCGACATTTAATAAATTCTTTCAACGAAAATTATTTTGAACATGGTCGGATATGTTGTTTTTGAGTTATTGTCGATAAACTGCTCTTCTCAACAAAAAGACGTAAGTGCCACAAAGATACGCTCTTTTGCTAATGCACTTTAGTTTACACTAGTTTAATCGACATGCCTACTATACTTCTTTTTCTAGTTATAGGTGACTACAGTGCATATTAGTATTCCGTGCGGGAAACATGAATAAAAGTGTAACAACGTGCTTTTTTCATCTCTAGTGTAGAGCATTTCTTTGTAATAATGGCTTCGGAATCCTATAATGAGCACAGTCCGACATAGTCTTGGCCAGTTTTTCTTTTTTGTATTACTTCGTATTACTTTCGCGTAACAGTAAGCGAATCGATTGATTACGATTATGTCTACGACAAAAAAAGCTTTCTATATTTTCTTCATCGAACTCGAAAATCTATATAAATTAGAACTTTTCAAGACCGAGAACGGTATAGGCTATTGGGATTAGTCTGCACACCAATTGGACCTTCAGGTAGACCAAACTTCAAAGTTAGCAACACGTTATGACAATAGTAGTTAATCAAATCATTCGGACAAATGAACACTTCATGTAGTGTTTATTGAAAATATTATCAATTCCTTGGTGGTAATCGGTGCTTGTATGTATTTTTGTGTCAATAAAGTGCGGGGTATAAACAGGGTTTCGATATTTAGCAGCTGAACGTCACATGATCTCGCATGCGCGATAGCCTATCCTATTTGCTATTAGCCTACAAGCCTACAAATGTAGCCTATTAGCCTACAAATCGTCTACTGTGCTAGTTTAATCACACGATACGCAGATCTAAACTTTCATGGAATTTCTTGTACAAACCTTTTTTAGGTTCATTTTCATTTTTAGGCATCATACGATTTAATGTTGATTTTTAAATACTGTTTTGAAATCCCTTGATAAACCTTTGTTTATTTATAGATAAAACGTATAAGTTTATATATAGAATTTGTAATATAAAATGTGTATATATAATTTATAGTGTTAAACGTATGGTAGTGAAAGTTGGATGCGGGAGATGAAACACGAAACTAGAACCGATGCAGAGGATAGTATCCCTGAGTTGTACGTGGGGAGTATTTTCAAAATTTAGATATAGGAATATTGATGTTAGAGAGCGCTAAGATTTGAAAGAGCATGCGTTGATTAGAGTAAAAGATGTATGTAAAGTTTTAATCATCCCAAAAGGATGAAAGACGGTAGACTGTCAAAATCAATCTATGGAGGGCTAGGTGGCATGTGGAAAAGGGCCAAATTTGGTACGAAACAGAAGGACTTACGTGAAATGATTGATGGATGTCGATGGAACGAGAGAGATATGCAGAGATCGAACCAAAATGAAATTTTGGTTTCGCTCTACTCTTATACGAAATAGGTGCGAGTCCATAATAAAAGAAACAAAATACACAATGTCTGAAGTATCATGTGCGAACATTTATGAACATTCTTGCAACACACCGAGAAGTATGTGATTACATTGGGTTTTCATCACCTCACTGCAAGGGTGCAGTCTCTTACAATCCTTTTAGTACTTACTGAGAGGGTTATACCTTAAGCCACGCTGGTCTATTCCTTTCAACAGATATTCTTGCTAATTCTAACAAACATGCCCATGCTTAGGAAACCAGATGCCAACACTATTGTACATTTGATTGCGTTTCTTTTTAATTATCAAAAACCATGTGCATCCTGTTGCATAACTAACCACTGCGTTGCACTGATATTGAATCTATTATGCTAACATCTTGTAACATTCGCAATTATGTGTACGCTTTCAGTGTGTTAGAGCTGACTTGAAATAGAACTT
>BGZK01003030.1:0-34025 GCA_005406025.1 Eumeta japonica | reverse complement strand
TAATGATTTATTTATTGTGCCGCATCAAATATTGTGTGTAGATAAATGTTTGTCAGTTAATGACAACATCGATTCGAATTTATCCAACCAATTTATTATTAATCTAGTATCTTCGATAAACATTCATATTAATAAAAATCTCTCTTGCCGTTTAGATCTCTCTCTCTTAGATTTCTCTTTAGCTAGAATTTAGCTAGACGGTATACTACAGTCTAAGTTTGCCTGTCTTTTTATGAACCGAAATGGCTTTTAATATGCATATCTATCACAAACTTTAGAACATTTCATCAAGAAGATTTTAAAATGTAATACAAAATGTGGAACTGTATCGGACTCGAGAGCGAGTTCTGTATCAGAAGCGCGAACGGGACCAGAAGTGGGATCGAGAACGCAATTAGGAGCGGAATCTAAATCAGGATCGGTATTCAGAACTTCGGTATTCAGCATTCAGAACACATATCAAAATAAGACAGACGAATCTATGTCGAGAACAAAGACTAGAATCGAACCAATATTGGAATCATGATTGATCGAAAGCACGTATGTCAACGCTATTTTTAGATTAAAATAAACCAACTTGTAAATGAAGTTGACGCCGCCAATAAAACTATGTCTATTTAGGAAACTTAAAGATTTATTGCCTCAAGGTTTTGTTTTGTTTCTATTTCACTATTTCACGCTATTTCACTTATCTTGTCAATATCTTTTATTCCCATCAACGGTCAAAGTCCTGCTCCAGGAAGAAATATCAACTTCAAAATAGCATCTAAGCTAGTAATAAATCGCTTGTTATTTGTGATTGATGCACCGTAAGCAAACATTTGAGCGAAACAAGTTACATGTTGCACAACACTTTTATTTATGATGATCATATATATGTGTCGTAAGAATCTGCTAATAGTGTGTCAACAACTTCAAATTCATTAATCACAGTTCATAGCTATAGTAAAAAAACAGTACACACACACAATTTATAATTTGGTTGAAATATTCCGATATACGTACAAACAACAAAGGTAATCTGATGTAAGACAACTATATATATGAATCAAATCGTTGACATTTAAAAAAAATTATATTCAGACTGTTATTCTAATTTGTGTCAGTACAAATTTTTAGAAATCAAGAAGCTGAATTCAAAGACAATATTTTTGCATATACAAACAAAATAATAAAAGAATTGACTTTAATTTTTTTGTTATCAAAAGATATAATTTGTGCATTCAGTCATTTTCTAGAACATAATTTACTTATTACTTTTGAAAGCCTTGCTAATTCAAACAATGAGCATGTTTGGTGTAATATGAAAACTATACTCGAAAAGCAACCTTAAAATAGTAATTCATTTTGAAAAGGCTCATGTCGTTTCTTGTAATTGAATAACAAATTAAACAAACAAAAATCATTCCAAACATCGGTGTAGTTCCAAAACTAATCTTGCAGAGCAACATAAAAATAGACGGACTAATTGTTGTTACCAACGAGTGATTGATATCCCTCAAAGTAAAGTAAATCAGCTTGCCGTAAACGCAGAAGCCTTAATAATAGCAGTAGTAACAATTGGAAAAGGTTCTTGACGTGCTATCCAACATTCACGAACATATTTAGCTAGCCGTTACGTATTTTTGGCCATTGCTCAGCTCCGCCCAGTCCGCCTATTTGTTTACATGTGATGAAAATATATGTTTCTGTTTTAGTAATAAATAACTTTAAAATATTTCATTATTTCATCACGTACCAACCAAAATACATCTAAAGCTAAACTTTAGTAGACTATGACTTGCTGGTTAAATATACCGATTACTGGACGCAAAACTGGAGCATGAGGGCCCCATAGAAATCAGAGTAAGTCGCTGGCTTGAATCTGTGTACTTAGCTCGAGTAAATTACAAAATTTTATTTTGTGCGCTTATTGGTTATTATTTGTTATTTTGCAGCGTGACTTATGAATACTGTGCGTCTATTTCGATGTCATAATTAAATTATAATCCCTTTCAAACAAACCGAACAATGGAACATTCAAACGTTCAATGCGTAAACTATAAGACGCTACTTCATATAATATTTATTTAATGATTTGGTTTTTGCATATTGTCACAGCGAAGGGACCTTTGTATTTCTAATGAAATAAACGCCACTGAATAAGTTGCATTTACACACAGATTATTGAATTTATTATTAACCTTCTTTTGGTGCATCATACTGAGATAAAAATACATAGTAATGAATTACTTAAATTTATTTTTATTATTTAAACTAATTTGTTTAGTAATTTATTGTACAGCCGCAACTCGTCGTATAGTTATATTGCTCATCGGGGCACATACACGTCGAAAACCAGGCTTAAGGTAAAATAAACTTCCTGGATAGTTTTATTCTATTTCTATACTATATTGTAACTTATAACATATAGGTATTGCGTAATACATTCAGAAGACACCACATCAAAAGTTATTTACGTATTTATATTATTAATTATCGATTCCCAACTTTAAATTCCTTTTCACTTGCCATGGAACCCCTTTTATGCTTATATGACGTCTATTCAAACGCGGAGTCCTAAAAATCTGTGTCTTATGTATTTATGTAATCAAAGTATTATGAATCTCATGCGAGATAGGTTAAACATGCGACATTACAATATTATGACTATTACTCTCAGTGAATAGGTTAAAAACGTTTGTCACAGACAGCACATTACAGATATTATAATACATATAAAGGTACAATCCATATCAGCATATTTTAAAACATCAGATTTGTGTCATTACGTCCCTAGGTTCAGTCAAGACTGGCTCTAATTCGATTGGAATCCCAAAACAAAGACCCAGCCCAGGATTGTCGGGATGTTGATAAGCCCCACCACGACCTCCTCCTCCCCCGACGTTACATTTTTCCCCCATCTGAATTCACTCTGTGTTGTATGCTAATAAACTATATAGGAGAAATCTGAGATGAATATAAGGGTACCCACTCCATTTCTATAAGTTTCTCTACCTGTATCACGTGGTCCTAAGTACTATTACACAGATGAAATGAATAAACATTTCTTGAAATAGCACTTCCCTTGAATAACAGCTACCTACAATTATGTTAGACAACCAGTTCAATTAACCGGCAATCTGGATTGCGATTTCATTATGTAAACTTACGAGACCGTAGGCTACGCCGACGCGAGTAACTACGAACGGTGTACTAAATATTATTCTGATATTTAATACTACTCGGAACTATTTTATATATATAAAATAGTTCCGAGAAAATATCTGTACATTCAAGATCTTTGAGAGAAACTACTCTGGAGGGAATACAAACATTTACAGAAATCATTCATTAATTTTAGATTTTTGTCTATCTGTGAATTTGTTGGCGAACCCTGCAAAATTTTGGCCTAAATTTGATGAAATTTGGTATGGTAATAGTTTAGACAACGGAGTAAAGTTCTGAATAGTTTAAATTCGGTTTGATTAATTTTTAACTGTTTTCTGAACAGAACGGAATTTAGATTCAAACGAGAATTTAAGTCAATAATGGGGCCATTGGAATCGGAAACTGGAACAACATTGAGATCATGACTGACAGCTTGATAGGCCGATATAAAAATGTGGAAGTCCATTCTACGTTCATGCGAGCGAAGTTGTGGCGAAAGCTAGTACACTAATAATAGTGTACTAGACTTGACTTGTCACTTGATTTCAGATACGCATATTATATTACGTTTCAAAACAAACTTACTTCTTACGAAAATCTTAATTACAATAAGTATTTAAGTACCTGTATCTTAAATCAGATTTATAATTTTTATTATAAACGTTTGACTTGCAAACATATTTGTCGGTTAATTTATTTTCTAGTAATTCGAAACAGCACAAAGGAGACGTTTTATGAGTGTACCTTGCAAATTGTACATAACTAATTTAAGAACGCCATTACTAAACTAGTGTTTTTACTATAATTTTAGTGTATTTTAGCTTCATTTTTTTGCACAAAGCTCAATACAAATACTTTTAAAATAAGGATAGCGTCAATTGCATAATAAGTATTCATAAGCGAGCGTATCCAGTAGAGAGAGAAGGATGGGGTCATACAAACGAAAAGATAGAAGTACATTACTTTTCTTTGTTTGACTGCATTCCTTGGCCACTCATGCTCGCCTGTATATAAACTTTACAATAATTGAAGCATATAGAAGCTTCAAGGAACGTTCGAAAATCACAACATACTTAACAAAAAGAAAAAGAAGGATACCTATGTAAAAGCTACGGTTATAAGTACTTGAAGTACTTGTATATTTTGACTGTCTAATTGACGCAGTTGGTAATTACCATACCCGCTACGCTGGAGGCGTGGTTTCGATTCCTGCAAGACAGACATTCATTTTGTTAAAAATTTAAGTTTTTCTTAAGTCTAGGTTTGTCCATGTATTAAGCATGTATATTTACAAAAAAAAAGTATAAAATATGGAATCGATCATGCATCTTTCCGCAAATGTTCATAATGTCCTTCTTTTTAGAACAACTTTCCCAAAGAAAACACAGTAACAGAAATAGCCGTTTCTGAAAAAAACTCAAAACAACAACGTATAATCGTACTGGCAGCCTTAGAATAACAGCTCTGCGGCTGATATAAAATCTAAGGAATACGGCTAAACCCAGGTTCAGCCATAAATATAATTTTTACCCCGTATTAAGCATCACTAAGTATATTAAAGTCTGTATGTATTTCGCTTTTCATTTTTTTTCTTATCAACTTTTATTCATTTTCATATTAACCTGGCAACACTGACAGATTCCTTTTTGTTTTTGTTTAGTTGTACAATGCAGCTTACAAAAAGTCTTGCAACAATTTACAAATAGGTTTTAACTCCACAGATTCGTATAAATATAAATTTGAGAGATGTTATTGGCGCACTTAAATTGTTAGAAATGAAAAACTACGGGCCTAGTGACGCCTAGACAAGGGTATTCTATAGGATTGTCCCTTTGCTCATCTTATCCGCGCGACAAGGATAACTCTATAGAAAGACTCTTGTCTAGAGCGTCATTCTAGGCACACTGCTTGACCCTCCCCAGGGATGTCAATTAAAGTTACAAACCTCCCTATCATTGATTGCACAACACTTGGCGTTTATCTTTGTGTTTGGATATTGGCGTGCTTCCTGATATGATAAAGAAAGAAAAGTTATTATCCCATATTCGAAGGCGAATTACCTTTGAATATGGAAATAACTCTGATTATCTTTTCAAAATATTACTTTGCCGACGAGTAACATTTTTTGAAAAGTTGATCTAAAATCAACTTCTACCAAATTTTCACAGTAATAACTTAATTTGCAATAAGAAATAAAGATATAATTGAAATAAACACATTTGGATTTTTTTGAATCTTGAATTTCTAAACATTCCTACAGCCCGTTTCGTATAATTTTGAAGAAATTGCATTGGTGCGCTATTGATATAGTTCCGATATACCACTAATTATAGTGTATCGTTTGCAACAATATATATCACTATGTAATATAAATTAGACAGATGACAGAAGTTGAAATATTAGGATGAGTACGGTAACAGGTCAACATTTGCACATCACATAAAGTATGTATTTTATCTATCGAAATAATTATTCTTAGAAATAAAAATTCTCGTGGAAAGCTATCATATTCCGACGACAAATTCGAAAGACACCGAGCAAAGTTTGGTTGACCCAGGTTCAAGCATAAAATATGATTTTTTAAACTCGTATTAAACATCACTAAGTATTAAAGTCTAACTTGTAATTCGCTTTTTATTTTGTTTTACATATTAGCTTTTAATTCATTTTCATATTAACCTGGTAACACTGTCAGATTTTTTTTTCTTTGTTTAGCTGTACAATGTAGTTCACAAAAAGTCTCACAACAGTTTATAAATAGGTTTGGCTCATAGATTCGGATAGAAATAATTTAAAAATTAAATCAGAGACCATGAAATTTTATTGAAAACTATACTAAAAAAATACTGGTTTAACATAAATGTAGAATATATAATCTAAGCATGAAATAAAGCGAAACAATTTCTGTCTTTTGTGTGGTAAAGAGCAACTTGACACTTATACATTCAGTGCGTCAAAATCTCTTGCACCCAGATAATTTACATCTATTCATTTTTCACATCTTTTCTCGATATGGTCAACACTATCAGTTCTTATATCTCTTACTGGTGCCTACTTCATGGGTCCACTATGTTTTTAGCTCTTAGCTCTCTTTCGATATTGCTAAAAGACGGTCTTCATCTTTTTTTTCGATATATTTTTATAATTGCATAAAACTTCTGCCACCACAGCTCTGACTTACCACCAGGTTCATCGATTTGTTTTCATATCCATATTAGTTTATATATATATATATAAAACGAACTACCGTCAAATCAACTATATGGTTAAAAGACCAATGTATCGTTTTCTATTTTTATTTCTATCCTATACCTTCTTCAAAATTGTAGATCAGATCAACGCCCTCCATATGGACGTGCACGGTAAAGCATGGTATAATCATTTTTTTTCTTGTCATATCTCTTGACGGTTCCGTTCAGCACAAACGTATGTTGAGGCAAGTGTCACCATTTTATTATCTTTCCATGTCGTTATGAAAACATCCACTTCTCCGTAATCAGCGGCTTAATTCTTACAAGAACTTCTGAGGCATAGAATTGTTTATGAACTACATATTTGGTAATTTGCAGTTTTACCAAACCAATTTTTTAATAAATACTCTGACTAGCTAGGTACCGCATAAAAGGAACCAATATAAAAAATATCACAATAAACTATATGATTTACCTAGGATGAACTAAAACAACAAAAGTCTGACAGTATTTCCCATTACATCTAGATTTGGCTCACCCGGAACCTGCTTTAAATCTTGTTTTCCGGAGTACATTTCATAGTTGTAAACGTATCCAAATAGAAAGCGTAAGACATAAACTTTGAAGCCTCATTTGTGGTTTGTCAGGAATACTGCTTCATAAAATGATCCATTTATACACGCATTTGTTTATCCAAAGACAACTTCTGGTCAAACAAACAATTTATTGAGATTCAAAGTCATTTTGTGTTGTTTAGCTATTGTGTTCAGTGTAAACAACAGGTTTTGTACAGTGTGTTAACATTGAAATGGGTCACAGATCATATTTTCTCAAATCTCTTGAACTTCATTGTCTGCATTATTTGAGAAACGTTATTTCAGTAGTAAAATCTAACATCTGGACAGTGGAACACCCATATATGTATGTGATAATCCTGAGGAATTGGCAAATTTCAGTGACATTTACATAAGTTACCGCTTTTAGAAATATATACAAATTTATTTTTTCTACTATTTTAATAATAAATTGTACCTAAATAACTTAGAAATAAACTGCAAGAGAATCCCTAGGTCTGCTATTTCCAGAAGACGTTCAGAACTTCTAAAAGGGATTGCGATATCGCGTATTAGAGTAAGAACTAACATTTTTTAATAAGTCCCCGACTACGTGACATCAAGCTTTAAGGTCAAAGTTCGATCCCAGTACTTGCTACGCGCAGATGAAGGACTTGGTGTTGATTCTACAGGCGGTGAATCAGAAGGTAAATGCTCTCCTCCATTCACTAGTACAGGTTCTTCATCGTTTTCATCTCTAAGTCGTTCATTAAGTGATATACATCTGAATAAATATAATTTTTATCGTCTACATCTGCGTTATCTTCAGATATGTCACCCGTTCCTAAAGCCGCAAGCATTTCTTCAATATCCTTCTCCCGCACACACATGAGGCATACTAAAAACTCAAATAATACTAGAACTTACTTGAAACAAATTGTCCATATTATTAAAAATTATAGATTAAACGTATAGTGTAGAAAGGCAAAGTACACAAAAACATAAATTGCTTAGTGATCACAAAGAACAGGTTGAAAAAATGTAAAATATCAAATATTCATCTTAATTTCAATACAATTATATTTTCCAATTGAAAAATCTTAAGAATCCTTATTAAGAAGTAAGAATCCTTATTCTTCCAACATTACCTAATTACTTATTTTTTATGTAGACTGCAAAATAATTTCACAGTAACTGCCAGGTATTTTGTAACTCTTATTTATAAAATATTTGTAAAGTTGTATTTATTTTGTAAACTTTACTTACGTGTCAATATTTTTAATTAACAGATGAGAGAAATAGTTCGATTTATCTACCTGTTTACACCCTCAAGGTAGCTGTAGCAGTCGTAAAAGATCTATGCCTATTGTAACAAGCTGTAAAACATCATATTCGAAAGTTTTATACTAGCGATGTACAATTAACATAAAAAGCAAAAATAAACACTATTTAATTAATTTTAGTAGCATCAGGACTACGGTGGCAGATACTGTTCTCATAAACTGCTAATATTGTTATCTTGTAAAACATTATTTGATGCAAATAACAGATGAGAGTACATTTTTCTAATGTCGCATTTTAACTTTATTTTGCTTATTCACTCAACAGAAAAATAATTTGACATAAAAATTCCCGCCTAATTCTTTGACTTTTACTTTAGTTGTCTGATATCTTGTGACATTTTCGTTTAGAAACGATTACTTTTGCTGATAGATGTCAAAATATGTTACCATATGGGAATAATATACATTTATGGGGTAAAGATGTCTTGGCTATTCTGGATATCTATTGCATAATGTGAGATTTCCCCAATTTCAGAAATTAATGATCATGAGTTTCCTTTGAAAATTATATCAATTCAAGGTTTCTCAATTATTTTACACGTATTGATGATACTACTTAAAGAAAACCTTAATTTAGTCTTATTACTTGAAAGTTATTTTAATTTAACGTTAGAATAATGGAAATTTTGGTGCTGGGCATATTCTATTTTCGAATATTGATGTAACATTTCTGTTAGTACAGACATTAATCAATAGTCGATCAGGTTACACATTTTTTCTTACAAGAAACTATCTACGGATGTTTATGACTTGCATAAAAATAAGGAATAGTACATAAAATAGAGCTCCAAAATCTTTTAACCTTATTTATTTATCATATATAGTATCATGTTATTTTTATTTGAATCTGTATTTTGTTATTGAATTAGTATACTTTATATTCCATTTGCTCAATGCTAACACCTATGGTTATTTATCCCGACTTTCGAGAAATAAGTACACGAAATGCTATCAATTTATATAATGTTATTTTACCATTGTTTATAATATAATATGAAGAATGTGACAAGACTTAAATATTTAAAATAATCTAAAAATATTGTTCCTCGTCTGGCGGGTAGATGACGGCCGACTGCTAATTATTCGGCACGAGGTGACTCGTACGCACGCTTCGTAGTGACTATACGATCACGCGGTGAGTACATGATCGGAAAACAATGCATACGCCGCGCGTAGAGCTAAACACCACGGCTAACTTTTTATTTAGCAAATTTCCTACTACGCAAAAATTGTGGTGTGGACGTCATACAACATTTTAGTGCATGAAAGTATGCATTAAAAGACAGAAGCATTTAGTTTTTCTCCTATTATATATTGTGTATTACAGAACATTTGCTCAGAACTGCCAGTTTCTATCAAATATCAAGTTTGATTCTATCAATCAACAGGTTGCTAACTCCTTCAGCAGAAAGAGAGATCACTTGGCGGAGTCCTAATACTAAAATAATTTAAATTTAAGGAAAAATCGGATATTGTCATCCTTTCTTTTGAGTGGGTTATTGAAATAACCTGTGTGTAGCTGGAGTGGCTAACAATGTGAGTGTATCTAGACCCTCATCCCTCCTAAGAATTATTTTAGTCTAACATGAATCAAGCTTATGTAAAAAATAGTGTCAAACGTAAAAACATCGTAATATGTGGAGACATTAATATAATTTATTAAATGCCTGTAAACACGGCAGTAAAATTTTAGAATTCTTTGGTTATAGAATCTGTTTAATTTTTTAATTCCAACGAAAATTTCTTCTACATGTGAAACTTGTATCGATAATACCTTCACAAATATTGAACCATAGGAGAAATCTATTATTCATAGTTTAAAATCAAACCAAAGCGGCCAATTTGAATCTTTTGGAATACCGCCTAATAAAACTAAAAAGAAACACAATTTGAGTACCAGTAAACGCAAAACACCTAATTTAATTTAAATACAAACACCTAGTCCAAATTCTGCAATAAATGAAGAAAATTTTAAACAACAAATTACTCCACTTGAAAATGTCTCTACAGAAAAAAGACGGGTTTTACAATAAAAATTGGTTGCCTGTAAAGTCGGTATACGGGCGAAAGTTTTACGTGACAACGACTTTGAGTGGTAAAATCATTTTAATGTGAATATTCATTCGTATAGTAGGAAGAAGGATGAAATAATAGTAACAATTTAAAACATTTATTTATACAAAGAATTATATTTAAAACATTAATTTATAAGAATCTCTCACGAATTTCATATTAAAAATTTTTATTTTTACCTTTACACATACATACGTATTTATATACAAATATACATACAATAACCTGCAATACATTTGTACAATGAAACAGCGTTTACTACAACTTAACTTGTTCCTATCTGAGTGGAAGGGACGCGTGCCTTTCACTTTTTATGTCTGTCTCTCTCGCTCTTAGGCGGGCTAACCATGCCGAGTGGAAGGGACGCGTGCCTCTCACTGCTCTCATTGTGAGCGCATAACGTGAGCGGAGCGTAACGCAGTTTCTTGAAGTGTCACCCGGCAAACCATTTATAAGACGTTGTCACGTCAAAATTTACCTGATCTGATTTTTATTCTAACCTTGATTTGGAAATATATAGAGCCTCGTTTTTATTGATTATTATTATAAATTGGTTATTATGAATACATATAAAACACAAAAATAAACAAAAATGCTCTTTATTTATTTTGTAATTTAGCAAAAGCTTGAAAGGTACAATTTTCTGAATATTACTTCCTATATCTTTTATTAAACACTTTTTTTTCTGTAATATTCGCTTATAAAAAATTAACAAATTTTATCAAAATTCGTTGAATGTACAATATGTGTATTCTGTACAAATTCTATGAAAAATGAAATTGTTTGCGTCTCTGGTGTACGGCGCGACGAAGTGCCAAAATGGCGAGCCGACGGTGGCGCTGTAACAAAGATGCCAGTTGAGGGGATAATTTAATATATTAAATATAATATGATAATCATGGGCGTACCTGGGTGCTTACATACATCTGCCCCTTCCTGGGAGGAGGCAGGAGCAGGCAGCTCCCGCCCACGGCAATTGTCTGTTCTATAATATATTACGCGCCATTTACACGATCTGACCTAAAAAATAAAATGTGTGCGGTTCATACGTATTAAAACCGTTTAATTCTCTGAACTCTTCAGAGAATTAAACTGAAAAATGAGACGAATGCGGAATCAGGCATGAGATGATTGTAGGGTATGTTTATTTGAATGTTGGTATCGTTGGTATCGAAAATACGCAGGTGCATGCAAGCACACAAATATCTCTTTAGCCCCATTGTATATCATCTCATATTTTATCTCATTCTCTCCGGTATCATATATTCTATCTCATTCTCTTAGGCTAAATTCTATAAATGTATTTGTTTTCTTTGCTGTCGCTTTTTCGTTTCATCCAGTTTCAAATCACAACGGTGCTAAGAAAGTTTTCACTCAAAATTCTGACTTATATCCTCCAGGCCAGAAACTGGTACGCCCATGATGATAATATTTTAAAGCAAGAAATGTTAAAATAAATGAATAATTATCATTTACCGATTGGGCAACAGGAGAATTCATAAAAGTAGGAGACAGTATGAGCTTTATGAGGAAAGGACTTTAATAATAGTTAGTAGCAATAATCTTTAAAACGACTTGAGGTGTTTTAAAGTACGAAACTGAAAGAATTGAAGGCCAAGTTATTGGCTTTAAACTTAAATTAGATGACAAAACCTTGAATGAAGACATATAGGTTGCTAAGGACTTCAAAACGCTCTTTACTGACATGTCTTAATCTCTTTATCTTATTTCCGCTCTTGCCAAATAATTACTGAAGGAAAGTAGTTCGATCTGTAATATTAATTTAGAATTTAAATTATGAGTTTTGAAGAGGTTATCAAAACATTTATATCTTAAATATGAAGACGATTGCTGTCATTCATGGTCTTTCATTATAATTGCAAATTCCAAAACAGATTACATTGCGCCACACTTGGCGTTTATCTTTAATACGAGTCTATATAGCCATGCTTCCTGATTTGATGAAAGAAACGTAATACCATTATTTGAAGGCTGTAATGCATAAAACCCTAACAATTTTAGACCCATATCTATACTACCATTTTTGGCAAAATTGTCGAAAATTAATCCTAAACCAGTCGTTAGAACAACATGGTCATACTTATAAATTAATATCTAATGCAGGTTGGTTTTATTCGTTGCTCAACAATAGATAGGTACTGGCGTTAATGTTCTACAACATATTTTTGGAGCCTGAGAAGATTGCGAGATGCAATTGGCAATTGCATTTTTGCAATCTCGCAAGGCATTTGATTGTGTTTATCATGAAACTCTGATCGAGAAACTATGTCATTATGGAGTAACAGGTCGACCTTCTGAAATACTATTTGAATAAAAAAGAGTTCAGAGGGTCGATGTCACTGGCATGAGATCATTTGGATCTGTAGTCCACATGGTATACCACAGTGATCAATTCTTGATCCCTTTCTTATTTTAGTCAATGTTAATTACTTACCTTAGCCTTGTTAAGGTTATTTATGAGATAGTAATTTTGTAGATGATATTTCTTTGTTATTCAAAATTAAAAGACAACAGCCCGCTTATAACGATGTGAATAATGCTATCTCTAAGGTAGAGAAATGGTTTACTGCAAATAACCTACTTTTAATGAAATCAAACAAAACGTATAAAATCTCACTTCCAAACATTAGGCATGGATCCGAACTATTTCAGTACATAACGAAGAATTGGAGTTTGTTAACGCAACTGTGTTCTGGGAATTACTTTGAGATAACAGACTTGAGCCTCTGTGAAGGCCTTATGTCAATAAGTTAGCGGAAAGACTTAGCTCTGCCGTCTATGCAGCCATAAAATAACAAATTTATAGGACATCGAAACTGCTAGATTAGTTTATTATGGCTGTTTCTATAAGCCTGATATTATATGGTATGTTACACTCTGGGGATGCCGCAGATATTCATAGAATTTTGTGCTGCAGAAGGGGTCTTTGCATCATTCGAACGTGGGAATTTCCATACCAGTTTTCAGGTATTCTTGTCTTTATATAATAGTAACACTTCTGCTTTTAACAGTAAAGTTATCATAGATACACTATATAAAGTTAATAATATTGTTGTTCTGTGAAGATTATGTTCTTTGGCTGACCGGCATATAACTGTTTTGCTTTTGCACAGTACAGTAAATTAACTTGTATTTTGGTTTGATTACGACGATTGTCTCAGTATAGCAGAATATTGTAGATTTATTGCACAATTAGGCAGTTTGTTTTGCATCAATATTTTTTCTATTGTAGATACGTAATACATCGATAAAATATGCCGAAAACCGACACGTAACGGTTTTCTACTTATATGCAAACGTTTAAGGAACAAACAAAGAAAAAATGGTATTGTATATAACAATTTAAAGAAACTGCTGATGCAGCCGGACCGTATTGGACGGTAAGTGCCCACAATTTACATGTACTCATATTTACTTTTATTAACCAACTACTTTTATTACTTTTATTAACCAACTACTTTTATTATATTATTCACTTGTTAACATTATTCTGTCTCGCAAGGAAAAGTGCGGCATATACAGAAACTTGTGAAATCAAGATTTTAATATGGTTGGTCAGGTCTAGCGCTTATTCCCGTAATTAGTTAAAATGCCGCATTTGGTCTGAATTCTAAAATTTAAATGTTTTTGCCACATTTTCACATTTTATTCTAGACGTTCATAAGCAGCAATGCAGCGAACCTTATAGAAAAACGCGGCACCGCTTTAACATCGCATTTTAGATACTGCATTTTGTATATGATTCATATCGGAACATGAACGAGTTGCTGCCGTCCTAACCCAAGCAGTTAAGTCTTTGAACTCTTCTGCAAATAAACTTGATTATGATTTAGAATTCTATGAGCATGTGAAATTGATTCAGCGTACTATATCTCATTATTCTGAGTATGCTCGTGTCCAATACTTTTAGTCTGACATAACTGGTATGTGTAACAATTTTCTTAAGAAAACATAAATTTCAACTTGTCAATCTTATCAATCTTGTCAAACATATCAACATAAAAGAAATAAGTTACAATCAGACTGTGATATATGTCAAATATTGAAGAAGCCTAATAATAAATATGTATAGAATCGTCAGGTACTATGAGAATCATGTGGATATTAAAAACTAATCAAAAGTTGCTAGAGGTATTATTCAACTGACGGAAAGTTGTAATTCTTCCATGAGTTAAACCTTTAAACCATAATGGTTTTTCTGCTACCATAAGTTCCATACTCAGAATGCTAACAAAACTAAAGTATTTGTAATAAAAGATGAACCACACAGATTTTTTTGAGGATTATTATTCTGTCAACGCATTAAAAGATTCCAGTAGACCATGTTTTTCAGATATGGTTTGCCTGAAAGCAAGTCATGGACTCAATACTTTAGAATATAATTTGATTAAAGATGACAACAAAAAACACAAAACCTTAAATAAAACTTAAGGTTTTGTGTTTTTTGTTGTCAGCGAACAATACTGAAGATAGACCTTTTTCAGCTAAAAAAAAAATGAACCAAATGGTTTTCCAAAAGAAATGAAAGAGAACATTCTTTTAGATTTTTAAAGAACATTCTTCTTGAGAATCAAAAACCTTTTTGAAAAAATCTACCAAAACTGGAGAATAATGCGAACCAAACACTATCAAAATAATTGAGGAAAGAGAAAAAAATATAAACTGTGTTTATTTTAATCATTTACTTATGTAATATTAATTACGTACATTAGTCACATACCACATTTTTAAAAATATTCTCTGATATGTCACTAATTTGATAATATGCAAAAATGTGACTGCTACATTTTTTGCTTATATTTTTGAAATTCCTAAGAATTTTATATTTATTTTAGTTATATTATTTTTACTTACTTTACTTACCATCATTAAAAGCTTGAAAATATAAAATAAGTTTGAATTGCAAACTTGCATGTATCTCTTTCTTAGGAATTATGTACATGCTATACTTTTTCTTATGAAGGCGGTCTTCATATTAGGTACAATCATTCATTGTTCTTGATTTTTATATTACATATAATCGATAATGCAATTTCATATGATATCTGAAGTTGGTGTAAAACCAACAGCTTAATATTCTCTTAGACATGAAGCAAACTGTTTCATCTTAAATTTTATTAAAAGCTCTATCAATCACCTACAATCAATTGAACTCCGCACCTTCTACAAGCAATATACTTTTACTTCATTCAATTTTATCATACACTCACAATGTTTGTGGTTTCCTTGAAATTTGGTTTGAAAGGAGGTCTTTTGATGTAAATGAAGGTATTTCCAAAATCATCAATTTTAAATGTTATGAAGGTTTATTAAGAGATACTATACATGTGAGTTTAATTTTTGTATTGGGTGAAATTATTATTAAATGGTTAATTTTTAGCAATTTTTCAAGATAGGGTTATTGTTTTCCATGTTATTTGGTAAATTTACATTATAGTTATGAATTTAATAACTAATTTATTTGGAGTATACCAACATTAAAACGGTTGAATATATATAAAATAATTCTGACTGATTGATGAATGGTTATAAGCTAAAAATATCCAAGAAAATCTAATTTAAAATACATAATTAAAAAAAAAGAATGGGACTGAAAAATAAATCAAGAACAGTTAAATGAAAAGTCTCATGAATCATGAGACATGGAAAAAAGTATAAAATAATAAGAATCAAACCCTAATTCTAATTGTTTTGTGTGTTTATTTTAATTACTTACTTAGGTATCATCTATTATTTGCAGATATTAGTCACATACCGCATTTTTTACTTATTGTTATCATTATCACATATCCCATGAGTTATTTATTACTTTAATAAACTAATAAGGTAGGTATAATTTATTGAGAAGTATGGAGAAATTGTACTAACTGAATACCAAAAACCAAGTCCTTAACATGTGCATTGTAAATGGAACGAAAATTAATAAGCCTTTCTAAAAACAGTTATTCAAATCAATATAATAGTTTTATAATATCATTGAAAGAACCAAAACTATGTATTATAATGTAACATAGTGGTAGAGACGAAGTTACTGGATCAGTAAAAATGTTTGTGTATGTGGGTTGTTTGCTTATGAACAATGGTTAGCATGAGAAAATATTAGAAAGTGAGCGAGTGTTGGAAACAAATTAAATGGGCCATACACCATGTTACGAGTAGCAGCAAAACACAGCAACAATTAACTGTTTATTATGTAGTACTGGCTCTTACACTTTGTCCTGCTTTCGCTACTATCTTGATTCAGCTCTTGACTCCCACCTTGGCCCTACATCGCTTCGCATCCAGTTGTCGCTATTGATTCAATTATATTGAATCAATCATTTATACAAGCCTTACCATCTATGTAAGCCTTAGAATATTAAAATAAGTGATGAAAATCTCATAAAACTTTCACCCACATTTTGCCACCATAGCAGTTGAAAATACAATAATCCTGAAATACACATCTCTTTATGTATGGCAAAGAACCACAAATACCAACTTTTTGAGTTTCAAAAAAAGAAGTGATCAAACATATTCTTATCATCAGTTATGAATAAGATGCATACAAAAATGTTTTTTATATTTTGTTCGCATTTTACTATTTACCCTATGTTTATTCCAAAATTTTTTCCTGAAAACTTTCTAGAGCCATAATAAACAAAGTAAAAAAAATCATGCATATCCATCTCTTAAATAGTAAGTTATAGTCTAGAAATTCATATAAAAATCCCATAGAAAAAAGTAAATTCAGATTTTTCTGAATGTTCCAAATTTCTAGGTAAGGCCTCTAATTTTTCTTTTCCTAAAAACTTTTACTCAGACTATTAAAATCATTAAAAACAGCCAAGTCTGTTGAGCCATTTTCAAATGATATGCTTATCAATGAACAGCATTTCATTTTATTTATATAGCGACTGCATTCAAAATGTTAATATTGCAAATAAAACAAATATTGGTTTTGTAAACATAATAAATGTAAAAATGACCATAAAATTAAAATACTTGTCTAGTCTATAATTCACAAATATAGACAAGTGTTTGTTCAAATTGCTATTTTGGTTTTAATTAAATTATTTGTTAAAACTTAAAATGTATTTCTTTCAGGAGCTTCCAAAATCTGAAAAAGATAGGTATAATGCTTTAGCAAAACAAGGTGATAAAAATAATGAGGGTAATCATAGATACACTAGCATGGGTGTGAGTTTTATTGAAATCGATAGAAGGGAAAGAGAAAAGCGGAAGCAGAAGAAAGAGAAACACAAGATATCAGAAACATTGTTGTAAGCAAAGCTTTTGCTCAAAGTGGGTATCTTTATCATATTTACTAATTTGAAAAAGTCTTTGACTTCAACTTTGGTAATAATTTTGGCTATGGTTTAATTGTTGTATTACAACTATAATGTAGTTTGAATTATACCCTTCAAAATAACTTTTATGAAAAGAGCTCTACAATAATGAATACTATTAAAATAAATTCTATAATAGAGATTGATCAAATGTTATAAACAATTGCAAATGAAACCATTTTGAGAACTAGAATTACTTCATTTTTGTGCAATTATATTTTCAAGAAATAGTTCTAGCCATTTATTTCATCTTCATTTAAATATTAGATTGATATTGTTAATTTCAATATGAATAGTCAAAATAATAGAGGTCATACTATCACAATACATGCAATAATATTTATATGAATTGTGATTTAAAACATATTTAAGCAAACTTGTAAGTAACCAATATTTAAAAAAATGAGAAAATTATCATATCATTTGACTACATAGTTTGTTTGAAAGACAAATATTTTTTAAAATTTTTTAGTTCCTCATAGCACATTATAAAATTTTGATTACAACCCCAAAATTTCAATACAAATGCACAGTTCTTCTTCTCAAAATCAAATGAGACTATGAAGTAGTATTTAATAATACTGAATACATAGTTTTCTAATACCTTCTACATTAATAAGTAGTTACAAACTAAACATTGCCCTTCCTCTAAATGTTGCAACCAATTTTGAACAATATAATAACAAAGCCAGAACTATACACCTCCATTCAAATGTATATGGTATAGCTATATCTTTTTTTGATGTATTATTATGAAAAGAATTTCATAGCTACATTTTATTACTACAAAAAATTTTTTAGGTTTGATACAAGAAGATTTTTTTGTAATGGATGTAAATCACTACTGCTGCACGAGTCATGGTGAATATGTCATCTGTGAATGCACCTTGTTAACATTTAATTTCATGGATGGAATAAAAGATGTCTACCATGAAATAATCAATCCAGGTGAGAGAAATAATGTTTTTTTAATGTGAAACATCTATTGGCGCGCCTTGGTAGTAAATTTGATCCGTAGGCCGTCAATGGCAAATGTTATCCATGGTGAGAACTCGAAGTCCTTTAGTACGTCTGATCGCCTTGAGTGCTCACGCCGAAGTGGCCGCAGGCCAAGCGCTGTCCTATTATAGCATGACGCAAACAACTTTCGAAAACGTTCGGCTTCACCGAGGACATCCGATCGGACTCCCGCTGGGTGAGCTGCTCGTTTGCGTGAACATCGGTCGGGTATCGTCGGGCGTCATCGTGCTCGCCGAGACATCTCCCGATGGCACAAACAATGTTTGAGTGTTTTCGGCCCTGGACTTACAGGTCGAAACGTGTCCCATCGGATGAATACATATTCATCTATTTCTTATATCATTTAAATAGAAAGCAAATCGAATTATGTAAGCAATCAAATATTGATTAATCAATAATAAACAAAATTGACAATCTATTTCCTAAACAACTCAAAATCTCACAAACTATTCCTTTTATATACTCAATATGGTAATGTCTTTATCAGTTCACTTTCATTCATTCTTTTTTGCACGGTCAAACCACCCCTATATGCTCTTTTTCATTTTAGTCACTACATATTCTTTCAATCCACATCAATCACATCTAAAGGTGGATCATGAGGGTTCATGACCCAAAAGGCTGGTCTTCATCGTACTATTGTAATCAAGGTAGAGTCAGTCCTGACTGAATTTCATATGTGTGACCCTCTGATTTGAAAACTGAATCTGCTTTTGCTCTATTACTATCTACCTCTATTTTCAAAGACTACAAATTATTGTCCATGAATCGTGGTTCCTCTGCATTGATTATATAGCTATATTTTTCTGCCATACCAATCGATATGTGTAAAACCAAAACTTGTTTATGGGTCTCTAATCACTTCTATCATGGAATATTTTTGCTATTTATTATAACACATGTAGCCCACTCACTGTATTTCCCACATATACTTCCAATTGCAACTGCCCATGCTTGCTGTTTTTTATTACCACATCCATATGTAGAAGTGTTTTATTCCTTCAAATTTATCACCTATTCTATTCGGTCATACTTTGTTAATGATTTTATATTACTTATATTTCTAAAAAAAATATTACTTTTATGAGATATATTTTGTTAAGTATAAACAGTTTTATAGGAGTAGGTAAATTATAATATAATATAAATTGTTGATTTACCCATATTTTGCATATTTTCAATTAGAAATGAAATAATCTTTGTATTCTATTGAGTTATTCATAACCTTACACTTGTTAATAAAAAATATTCAAAAGGTAATTTTCTCCTATGAAAGTATAATTTCTCTCATTATAATCCATATATATTTTTGTAATCATAGTTGTTTAACAATTTGTTTGAATAAACAATGAGTTGTTTTATTACTATTCTTTTTATTAATTATTATTTTCAGGCAGAATACCAATTGGATACACATCCGATGCTAAAGAGAGTAGTAGTTTTTGTCTATACCCTACCAGATGAAGATGAACCTACAAACAGATATGACAAAACTTTAGCAAACCTTGTCTCTCACTTGAAAACATGAAAAGGAAAAGACCTTAGCCTATATTCACTAATGCCTGACAAAGTACCCAGAATAATGAATTTTATAGACAGAATGTGTGATACCATAGGTAAGTGTAAAGATTTCTATATAGTATGTAATTACTGGATCTTTATGTAATCTTTGTTGTGTTATAATCTTGCACTGTTCAATATAATTTATAAAGTAAAATTGTATTCTCAAAACCCAACAATAAGCGTTTTGATTATAATTTACCTCACCATGATATACCATGCAATGCTATGTGCCATATATAAAAATAAGAAAATAAAAATTGATTTCAATCTGTTTAGCTGTTCAAGTATTAATTAAGGACAAACATTTGTATGTATACCCATTTACATATATATTTTCTTGGATAGATGATAAATACTTTACAAAATTACATTATTAATATACACTCTAAAATCCAATTTAAACTCAAAAGAAACAAATAATTGAATATTTTTTCGGATTTGACTATAACTATAAAAAATAATAGACATGAATTTAAAATATACAAAAATCCACTTGCACAGATACTAATACCCATTTCTTCTTGTCATCCATGACAACAACAAATTGGTGGCTTATAAATCTACAATACATTGGTTACTCACTATTTCCTTAAAAATCATAATTTCTCATTTGAATGAAATACCACTTACAATATAAAAGAAGGATGCAGAAAATGTATTGATGGACTATCAATAAAAAAAGAAAAAAAGAATTTATTATAAGAAATAGTATCTATCTGAAGAATAGTCAGGTCATAGATATAGAAGGTCATAAAGATGAAAGATGATGTCCATGTGGACATCAAATCTCATAATCCATTTTGACCCATTACTCTGTTAACCATGATCCTGATATTATCCCTGCTTTTCGATTTCTATCTTGGTTTAAATTCCAATTCTGGTCCCGATCTAGGTTCCAGTTATTTTCAAATATATCGATCGGCTTCATGTAGATAGGGTAACTAAAATACAATTTTACAGGAGAAGCAAAATAAAATGTTTTAAGGTAAATCTGAGATAAGTGTTTACTTGAAAGTCTGGTAATTAACCTGCATGAAGCCCTCGATATAATTTACCCACAGCTCTGGCCATGTGGACATACAATGAAGTCTTTTCACTTTTATATTGATCAATGACATCAACCATGATCCTTTTTTTTTTTTTATTTTATTCTGCTCAACACAGCAATCTGTTTGGGGACATTTAGCTGCTATCTTTGTTTTACAGGTGTCTGCAATCTGTCTTATTTTCAGTGAGGAAAATCCCATTGGCCTCTCTCACCATTCCTTTGTAAATCTTAGTGATAGATTAGGTACACTATTCCTCCTCAGCCTAGTGTGTTGTGTACTTCCAGTACCTGACAATTCAGAAGCTAGAGTATTCACGTGTTTGGCTAGTTTGAGTTGATAGCTTAGGCTACGTATGGCGATTTCTTGCTTAACGGTTTTAAGCCTTAGGTCTTGCAAAATATACTTATTTTGGATGCATTTTGGTATGTTGAACATAGATCGGATAGCTTTGGTTTGAAACCTTTCTAGGATCTCTATGTTGCTGTTACTTGCTGTCCCCCAGAGCTCAATACCATAAGTCCAAACTGGTTTTAATATTGACTTGTAAATTGCCATTTTGCTTTCGTTGTTTAACTGTGACTTCCCACCGATCAACCAATACATTTCTCGTAGCTTTGTGCCCAAACATTTTCTTTTACTCCATATGTGCTTTTTCCAAGTTAATCTCCTGTCAAGGTGCATACCCAGGTACTTAGCAGCGTCACTGTGAGGGATCTGTTCTCCGTTTAGTGTAATTGGCGGACAGTCTTTCCTTAGGGTAAAGGTAACATGTGCAGATTTACTCTGGTTGGCTTTATTCTCAAGTCTTCATCCATTTTTCCACTTCAGTTATGTGCTTTTGTAAATTTGATGAAGAAATAATAGATTTCGCGGTACAGCATATTATTGCTGTACGTCTGATGTTATATTATTTAATTTGACTTCAAAGCACCTTTCACTCAGATAGCTCTTCATTATGAAGTAGAAGGAATGTGGTAAGTATTTTAATCTTAAACAGACCGTCATGCCACACCCTGTCAAAAGCCTGACTTATGTCCAGAAAAACCGCTGAGCAATATTTCTTGGTTTCCAGTGCATGGCTGATAGTGTCAGTAAGCCTGTGTATCTGTTCAATGGTGGCATGTTTTTGTCTGAAGCCAAATTGGTGCTCAGGTAGTATGGTATCCAAATGAGGGACGCAATCTGTTCAGGATAACCCTTTCAAATAGTTTGCCGATCAGAGGGAGAAGACTAATTGGTCTGTGGGATGACACTTCCTCTATCTGTTTGCCAGGTTTGAGGATCATTACAATCTGAGCAAGTTTCCACTGTGTTGGATAGTGGCAGAGTCTCAAGCACGCGTTAAAAGTATTACCAGGAACATTATGCCTTTTTGGTAAATTACTGAGCAGTGTAGAGTCTAACAGATCGTAGCCTGGAGCCTTCTTTTTGGAAGCTTTAATTTCTCCAGCAATCTCTGCAAGTTTTACGGCTTTTAAGGGAAAGCATAACAGATTTGGTGATTGCAGGTAGCTTGCGATTTCATCATCCTTTGCAAGATCATTACTAGTCAGAGGTGTAAAGACTTCGTGTAGATGCTCGGCAAAAGCAGTTGCCTTGTCATAGTCAGATCTAGCCCAGGCTCCTTGTCTCCTCAAAGGTGGAACATGATTTTAGGTCGTTTGAAGTTTTTCGTCGCACGCCAGCGAGTAGTTAGTGTCTTTATCAGCAGTGAGGTGGGACAGATGACTTTGAAGGCAAGAGTTCTCATGTTCTTTATCATGTCTTTGAGTTGTTTTGTTGCTTTATTTAATCTAGTTTTATCGATAGGATACCTAGTTCTGTGCCACTCACTTCTCAATTTGCGTCTTTCTCGAACCTTCTCGACAATGCTCCTAGGATAATCCTTTTGTTTGACCTTCACTATTCGCTTTTAGGTTTTGGTGTGTGGCTGCCGTGTGTATAATACTATTAAACTTTTCGATGCTGGTCTCAATGTCATCATTAGTTTTAAGTCTAATATTTAGATCCACTTTGCCAGAGATAATTTCTCGGAACAAATTCCAATTTGTATTTTTGTTATAGGTATAGTCCGGTGATTCAATGGGAACTACATGTTTGAACAGGTTTAGGATAACTGGTGTATGATCCGACGACAGATCCTCACATTTTTCAATCTTTAGGTAGTGTTGTCCGACATTTTAGTAATATAAAATCCAGTAAGTCCGGTATTTTATTTAAGTCTGTGGGCCAGTTGGCTCGCCATGTGATATGCTTTCCAAGTTGAGGTTTTGTTAGCTTTGTAGAGTTGCCGCCACGAGGATTGATCAGTCTTGATCCCCAATAGTTGTGCTTCGCTCCAGTCACCTCCACAAATAAATACTGGACCCAGCTGTTTGAAGAACTGTTCAAATTCTTCGGCTGTTATTGAATGACATGGTGGGCAATAAACTGCAGCTACTGTTGTCTCACCATGTTTGTGTTGTTTTGATTGATGTTGCCTGAATTTTCTCTGTTTTGTATGGCAGAGAGTAATGTTTGATATTATTTTCAGTATTACAGCCGTCCTCGCCATGAGAGTTACCAGAAGGTGTTCAGTCCTATAGATTGTGTAATTATAGAAGCTTATGTGATCTCTCTCAGTAAGTCTTGTTTCTGATATCGAGGTCATGTCTATCTTTTCAGTGCACATAGTTCAAGTTCTTGCCTCCTATCGGTTAACCCATTGGCATTCCAGGTGATGAAACGGATGTTTAGTCCCTCTGTGGAGCTAGTCTTGTGATTAGTTTGATCATTTGATCCATCATGTTGTCTATATGTCTTTCATGATTGCTTTGAACTTGTTGAACATTGCATCCAATAAGCTTGTGATGTTATCCTGTGGGCCTGGTTCCGCTATTGTGGCATTGATTGGTTGTTTTTAAAGTTGTTTTGCCTGTTTTTCAGTATGTCACTGTAGGGTACCAAGGGGCGTTGGTTTAGCATTTTCATTGATGCTCTGTTGTTGCTGCGTGGCTTTGTGTAGCTGTTGTTTGGTTTGTCTAGACTTAGGTTCCGTTTTAAAGATTTTCTCTTTGTACTGCATGTATTTAATGCAACCCTTATAGCTTGCAGGGTGTTTGCCTCCGGCAGCACACAGTTGCTTCTGTTTCAGGGGGCTTTACACACGATGTTGTTGAGTGTTCATTCCCACATTTAACACATCTGAAAGGCCTGAAGCATTGGTTTTGGAGTGTCCGAATCTTTGGCATCTCTTATATTGCAACACCCTTTTTTCTTATATGGAGCTTCAATGTAGACTTTGACATGGTTAATGTGTTTTATGTTAAAATGTCCTTGTTGTTTGTTCGCGGTTCTAGGTCTACAAAGTAGAGGAAGCTTCTCTTTCGTTGTACGATGTAAAACATTAACAATTTGCCGCACCTCGTGTCCCTTTTGTTAAGTTCAGCTTTAATCATTGTAGTATCTTCTGTAGCATGTAGTCCTCTGATGACTACTCTGTACGCCCTTTCACTTTTAAGTTTGTAGGTATAGTGGTTTATGCTATTATCAATCAGATTATCCCTGATAGCTTTATATGTCTCTATATCTGTGGGCATAAGTTTAATTATGTGTCCAGACCTTAGTAGTCATTGTAAATGTTGTGGCACCTGCCACTTTGTTAAGGAGATTTCGAAGAGGTGTCACATCAGTCACCAAAGATTGGTTCGGTTTGGTGTATATTCCTTATTTTTGTTTTCAATAATGGGGCATCATCATTGAGGATTTCGAATCTGTTATGTACAGGAACTGAGTAGTTAGTTCTTTATTTGCTGACTGTAAAGTTTCACTTTTAGGTTGAACTCTCATTTCTTTTACGCTTACTTTTAGGTACTCTGTCTCTGCCATTCCTGGTTTGTCCGAGCTCCCATTTGCTTTTCAATTGTGTTATTCTGACCAACATAAGTGTCAGCTGGATTAGTGGCCTCTGTTTTGCAATGGGCTTGGTTGGAGAGTGATGAGATTACGTTCATGTTCTAGTTGTAGAACACTGCTGCTGCAGTCACTAAGTGACAAGGATCTCTGTCTAGCTTCAAGAGGCCTTGTGGAAGTGTTGTTGTGTGTAGGTTTTGGTTTTATTTGTGGACATTTGTTTTGTTCCCACGAGTAAGGACGATAGGGTGGTCACTCATAGGGTGACGCCTTCCTATGAGAAGGCTATATACAGTGGTGTTCGCCAGGTTCACTAGGGTTGGCGCTAGTGATTGAATAATCCCTCAGCCATTCATCCTCTGGCACGGTCCCACCGTAGGATTAGTGACTTATTTATGAGGTTTTCTACCCTGGCGACAGGCGACTAAGCCAATGTCTCCGCTTTGGCGGAATTCACTTAAGGGAGGAGGGATGATCATTTCCTATCACCACTGTCAGATCTTTAGTTAACCGCCGCCCGAGGCTCGGCGTTGACCTTTACAGCTAGTTTGGTCTCCCTCAGCTAACCCTCCTCCTTTTTCATACGGGCTTGGGACCGTCAATGGCGGAGTTAACCATGATCCTGATCTCGATTTTGTTCCTGATTCACACCAGAAAACCCATATCTTTACCTCGATAACATACTTGTATTTAGTACAGTAGAACCCTCGATAACTCAAACCTCGGTAACTTAAAACCTCTATAACTTCAAAAAATAATATGTTCCTTCCCATCAGAGCCCAAAACCTCTATAACTTAAAATACGCAAACTCTATAGCTTAAATAAGTAATCTCTGTATTGGCCCTCAGTAACTTAAAGAAATGTTTCCACAGCCTCTATAACATAAAATTGTTTGTCAATGAGTCATTTTGAAAGAGTGTAAAACAAAAGGTTTTGATATTTATTAATTCTGCACGTTCACTAGTTAAATTGTTAATGTGTGCAAAAAAAGGTTTCAGTATTTATTGCTTGCACATGTTCACTAGTTAAATTGTTAACGTAAACAATACATGTCACCTATTGTTTGTTTCTTCGAAATTTTAAAGCTTTATGGCGGTTAGCCTTAAAACACATAAGTAACCTTGGATCATAAGTTTTTATCATTGTCCTGGAAACATCGCTTAACTTACTGTGTGATAAAACTGGCTTAAAATTAGGTCAAAAAGAAAACTAACAACACTTACATACGCTGATAAAGGGGAACAAGGGTACATATGTACATACCTACCTCTATATTAACCTATCCCTAACATAGACCCTTGATAACTTAAAATCTCTATAACTTAAAATATTTTGTGTTTCCCTTGGACTTTAACTTATCGAGGTTCAACTGTATAAATATTTTTTTACAAATCAATCCCACTTATACTCCTGATCCCAGTCCTGCTCAAGTGATTCCTATACTGAGTTGATATTGAACTAGAATCTTCTTGAACATTGTTGTTACCAATAACCAACCACCCAATAACCATAAGTATAAAATTCATACCATGATCAAGCAAGCAAAGGCAAAGCAAAGTTATAAGTTAAAGTATATACGTTTTAAATTATAGTATATATGTTATTCTGAAGTACAAACTAATATTACTGTACAGTTTTACATAATTATGTTCAGCTGTTAAATCATAATTGAGTAAAAAATGTCCAAACATACAAACTTTAACATTTATAATATTAATGGGATATATATATAATAATGCTCCACACACCACCAAAAAAATCAGTTTGCTTCACTACTTTAACATATACTGAGACATCATTACTATCCATAGTCCTAGGGGATATATTTACATTATGACATTTTTAGTGCCAATGTTATATGCTTTCATTTACAATTTGAAAAAACTTTATCTTATACAGTTTTTTTTTTTTTTCGCAGTATCAAATGATTTGTTTTTCCGGATCTATAAATTGCCAACTTTATTTTTTCATCTGAAGAAAACTTTAGCAACAAATGAATGTGAAGCTTATCCAACGGAGTCATTGGCATTAGCAGCCTTGCAGAGGGACCTGTACCAAACCAGTCCAGGCATTGCATGTGCTGTAAGTATCATAATCTCACTGAATGTCCTCATATAGTTTCAGAGACACTTTGTTTTTTACTCTTCAGTTTTCCATGGAAATGGTTTCACTGTTCTAATAACCCATAAAAGGAAAGTAAAACATATATATATATATATATATATATATATATATATATATATATATATGCATTTTCATAGGGCTTCTATCCCATAAACCAACACAATTAACTTTTCTCTCTGACTCTATGTAACATAGAGGTTTTCATTACATTCGCATGCATATTCTCAACACTAAGAAGATAGACATTTAAAGTAAATTTTAAACTACGTTATATAAAGGGTGGGTTACAAGATTCATTGCTTTTATATTAGTAAAATTGAAGAGTAATCTGAAAAACGGATAAACCTATAGGCCAACCCCAAAATTTCTCTATTTTCGAACTTGGGAGTTTGATGTTATAAAATTTGTAGATAGCTTTTATACTTGTTATATTATGTATTAATATAAATTTTAACAATAAAAGGAAAACTTAAATAGGTTAAGTTGTTTGAGGTTGTTAAAATTTTATGTTTACGTATGTTCACTTTCACACACATACATATATGGAAATCCAATGATGCTAAGAGCAGAATAGCTTCCTAAGATATCAAACAGTCGACTTCTGAGGAAAAGTCCATTTTGTAAAATTGGACTAAAACAATAATAACTCTTAAATAAATTTTAGGTTATTTTTGCAGAATGTTAAAAATGTTTTATTAACGTTATTTTAAAAGAAGAAGGTCCTTTATTTGTTTGATTTTTGTCTTAAAATCTCTTCATCTTAATAATTTTAGGAGAGCAATGGGTAACCATTGCTGTAACACACTCCTATGATTTTTTTGTTTTAGAATAAGAGACTGAATCCTATTGGCCCAGTGTAGGTTTGATATGATTGTAGTATTTGTTCACTCACTCATATTCTGTAAATAATGATTGGAATCAGATTTTAATTAATGATTTTGGTTAGAAGTTATCTGAAAGATAAATGTTTTGTAATTCCTCCTTTAATTAAATTAACCCATTCTATCGGCTTTACAGGCTATAGCATCTAAAGAAGCTTTTTAAAAATAAATGCCGCTTAGATTTTACAAAGGATAGATGTCATCATTTTAAGTAGAAAATACTTTTAATATTCCTCAAAATGTATAATATCTGTAATACTTCATTATTTGCACATTTTGTTGTAATTTTGTGGGAATGACATTGATCTCTTTTGGACTTGATTTGTGAATTACTTAGGCAAAAAAAATCATTCTTCAAGAGGATCATGTTTATGTGTATATGAACATACACAGCTTGGACATCATAAAATTGAGCACTTTCTTAAGGTCTCAAAATGTGGACATCCTTAACAAATCTGATGTAAAACAGTAACTTTCTAAATTTTTTGATAATCTCCAATTTCTTTGACAACGATTTGAAATGTAATTTATGATGCTTCATTTGTTAATTTTACATTTAAATACATAATATTCTGTTCAATTAAAAAATATGTCATAGTAAAATCATCATAGAAGGAGAAAGAAGGATGAAAGCAGAATTAGGAATGGCTATTCATTTAAATCTTGTATTTATTTGAATAAGTGAACAAACATGGCCACTGAGAGAACACCTTAAGCCGTCAGTCCCGGTCTTATTACCACTTTGGTGTTAAGCGAACCCTAAACAGCACTTAGCCATTGTGGAAACTTACAGCCAACCCCATGGCTCCAAATAAAAGGGGTGCCTCAGTAGTAGTGCGATTAAAACCTGACGTTAGAATGATAAAATGAAATAATAATTTGTAATAATTACTGTTTAATTAAATGCACAATTATATATCATTATTATTGCTTTAATTCTACAGTCCTATGAATCTAATTAAAACATTTAAAATATAATTGAACATTACAATGAATTTAATTGTTATTACTTGACTGCATGACTTTTCTAAACCACTAATGGGATTGGAATTTTTCCTGTGACTTTTTTGTTAGGAGCCCACGATGCTAAATCGGGATTTACTCAAGCGTCGTAGAGACCTGTTGGTTGCGAAACTTAGATGATAAAAGAAAAAGTCACATGGTACATATCTTTTCATCGTGGGAAGCGGCTATGATTTTCAAAAATGTAAAAACTGTTGCATGGACATACTCGAACGCGTCAGATATTGATAGGGCCCATGTCCCACGTATTTATAAAAATGTAAGCATATATTAATCTGACTTCCATGGTGATCGCACGAAGGTTGAAAAAAAAAATATTATCGAGCGCGTAAGATTTTCTGGGATGTTAAGAACCTATAAAGAAGCTTTTGTATAATAATCTGACGATTTGGATGAGACGCAAACGCGCGGCCATTATTAGAATGTGCAAAAAATGCAATTTTGAAATACCTAAGCGTCAGATTAGGATATATGTGGTCCATCTGTATGACCTAGACGTGCTGTCTCTTAATCTGATGATTATCTGAAGGGATTCGCCTAATCTGACAATTAAAAATATATATTTATTTTTAAATCATTGAACGTATTAATTAAAAAGCTCAAGAAATAGCATGCAAATAAAAGGAGTATGTTTTTTTAAGTAGAATACTTTTATTTATTTTATCCTCAGAGGGGAATAAAGTCACTAGATGGGAATACATGCATCACACAGCTGCACGCATTAAACTTTATTGATGAATTTTTGTTACTTTGGCTTGTGGAAATCGTCAGATTATATGTTTCTCGTCATCCTTGATTCTCCACAAAAAAAAAAATTTAGGCACGCTTGAATGTCGAAATGACTTTTTACAATTTTGTATCCCCCACTTTTACGTAACTCGTAAATTGTCAGATTAGTGGAATATACACTTTTTAGCATGTAATTAACTCGCCCTATCTTAATCTCTGACGCGCTCGAGAATTTCAAATGATCAATTTTTTTTACTAATCTGATTCCTTATCCCTGATGGGCGGCGATATATATGGAACTCCATTTGCTGAGGTACTCGACAGGGTACAAGGATGCCCTTATGTTAATTTGCCGCGCCGAGTAAATCCCGAAATCCCCTCTTGGGCTCCCCTACAATTGAAATTCAAATTCACAAAATATATTGTAACAAAATCAATCGAGTTTACACTATATATCACTTCATCCATATTGTTTAATATTTTGGACTTCTAAAACAATTGTTAGTTTTTTTTTCTATTTCATTAAGTTAAATAAGAATCTTTTGTTGTTGATAACATATTAGGTTAAAATACTTAAAAATAATTTATTTGAAGTATATTTATAAAATATATTTTCAATTGATTTAGGTAAAAATTAGTAACGCTAGGTATTCATGTACCTGGAGACGAGTTTTTCACTCCTTAACTTCGCTGCTTTACTTGAAGAAAATGATGGATCCTGGGGACTAGGATTCGTTGTTTCCTCCAACTAAAACGATCTGTACCAATTTTATCAGTTTATTTAGCTTACCTTTCATGGGAAATGAGTGCCTATATATCCCACTTTACATATATAATTTTAATTATTGATTTCTTTTTTTGATAAAGATAATATTTGTATCAATTACAGTACCATGAACAAGTCGACAAATCGATTGTGTGCAGTATGTCGCGAGCAAAGCGTTGGGTGTATACGATTTTCGACGAATGTTGTGAGAGCGCCAATATTACTATGGTACCTGGAAAACATCTACCAGATGACACCAATGTAGAGGTAAATGAATAGATGAGCAGCTTTGTGAGAGGTGGCAGTTAATTGAGAAATTGTGCTCTTAATGTAAAGCACTCTGAAGTTTTTCTTCTCTCTATGTAACTGCATGACTGTTTATATCCATGATTATATATTTGCGAGTACACATAGCAATTTAATATTTGAAATAGAATCACAGTTTAAATTTAATGACGAGCCTGGAACTAAATTGATCTATGTCACATTTCTGCATAGATTATTTCTACCATAAAAATGCATATAATTAATTTCACATAAATCTATAAACCCACAGTAAAGTCAAACACAATGCCTCTGTTTTTCAGAATTTTAATAATGTTCCATAGACTACTTTAATTCCAAGCTTTGACATCAAAATGACTGAACAGAAATGCTTAAACCAGTTTTATATTACTTTCAATCACGAACTGCATTAGGTTCATAAATGTCATAATTTTTGTTACTTTTGTCGCATTTTGCCTTTTTTGTAATAAAACTTTAAAATGCATCGAATTTGTACACTAGATTCACTCATTTTGATGGTCAGAAAAACAATAAGAAAAATGGTGAGATACCATTTTTACTTTTAATTTTTATTTTTTTAAATGTCACATATTTATTGGTATCAAAACTAGCCAGATACAAACAGCACAATAAAGAATTTTACTGCAACTTTACTATATAAGATATGAAAAACTTTTCCTCAACCTAATACATATGTAGATATATTTATGGTGTAGTGTTACCATTATACATACATATTATCACAAATGCCTAACGATTACATGCACTGGTTTTAAATAAAATTTCTTAGTACCGATACTACACTCGCAAACTTAAGTAGTGTACACACGAAACTACGCCATGTGAAGTTAATACAAAAGTGTAGCAATGGCGTAAAATTTTCATGGAGTAAAGAAGGAACGGTCGGGAGTGTTAAACCCGCATCACATCATTCGCAGGCAATTCAGAGCAAAATTTCGTGCGTTGTACTGTTATTTTATGCGAATGTTTTGTATGAGTGGCCGAGAACGCGACATGGGTAACCATAACAATTTGCCAAATCCACAGACTGCATCATGTTTTAGGAATCCCACTGGTTCTTTACATATTAACCCCAAAAGAATTTAAAATGACTTATATTTATTAGTACAAATAAAAATATTAATAATGCCATATTCCACCTGGTAATGAATGATATTTTATATTTTTTAAATGACCACTATGAGACATAATTTTGTAACACTTCACAACATAACTGATTATGTCTTATAAAATGTTATCTATAGATTCCCACATATTGTTAATGTTTCAGAAAAACAGATTACTTAAGTAGGCTTTATAATTATTTTAAAATAGCACTAAAATTACTCAACATGTACGCAACTTCAAATGCCAATTGTTAAGTAAATCGCTTAGCTGCAAACTTATATAGTAGCATAGACCCAGTGGTCTACTCAATTTTTGTGTTAACTCTCTTTGAAAACGTTCTAAATTTCATGTATGAATCTATATCAACTTTTTGTATACATAATCCCAACATGTGCTGTTTTAATTCAGCACATTATATCTCTATGCAGTCTGTAATAACAGACAGTTACTTTTCAATTACCTATCAGTCGATTCTAGGTATCGCCTGTCACTTTACATACCAGACTATATCATTATGTCAAAGTATGAATAATTGTCTGTTTTGTTTACAGGCTCTTGCATTATTCAAAGAGCACAACGAAGAAAAGAAACTCTGCAAACGTAATGTGAGTCCATTTTAATCCACTATTACGATTTAATCACATAGTTTTTCAATAACTGCAGATATGGTATCTATTATCAGAGCTGTTATGAATAAAGGAAGTCATTGGATATATAAAGAATATAAGTGTAGTCATAGACAAGCTAAGTATAGACATATTTATAAACAGATGAAATACTCTGGAATCAATTCACTGCCTCCATTAATCCCCTCATTCTTCTTATTGACAACGTGCGATGCGCGTGCATAACCGCATCCAATTCACATATGTTTCAGTATATTATACTTATACAATCTACAAAGACGTATTCAATATGCGCTTTTATTTTAGACGTAAAATGATTGTCAGCATTTCGCGCTTACAACTCTTCCGCCCGTATATTTATGATTGCCTGATAAAGTGTATAAATCTCACCCAGCATGTCATGTCTATCTGATTGTAATGAAAAATACAGACAGGAATTACTTATAAATTTCCTTGTCTTCTGTCTCATTGTTCAATTATTTTATGACAAATCTTTATTTTATTTTTCGGTATAATTCATATTTGTTTTGTTTATGTACTTTTAGGACAGGATATGATATACCCTATCTTAATCTTTAAGATTAATGTTTTAAAGTTTTTGTAGTTGCCACTTTACTTGAACAGTGGTTATCAACAGTGTGATTCCATTTTAGCCTCTTTAGAACCCTTGTTTATCTTCATATAACATGATTTTATGATGATCTCCTCTGCCCTTACCCTTAAACAGAACATAGCTTTTTCTTAGGAATCTAGAAATCATTTTGGTCTGTTATTTATATAATAAAAAATATTGTATGAAAAGTGGATGATACCAATAATTGATCTCTAAATATGTGTTTATATTAATTTTATACATAGTATTCTCATATATTGTACATTTGAAATGAAAAATTAAGTTATTGAATAATTAATTAGAAAAAATAGCAAGACTCTCTGATACATCTTGAGGCCATGGATAGCCCAGCATAGTTCATAGTAAGCCTGCATATTATTGATTTTTTGTTGCAGGTAGTGGTAAGACCACACAAGGAAAGCACCATCCCCTGGTATGTACATTTTAATGATTTGTAATGAAATAAGTTGCATTTGGATTACCATTGAAATGCCCATTTCTGATTTGTAATAATTTTAATACTTTTGTAATAATTTTAATACTTACTAAAGCGGATCCCAATTATAAAAATAAAACAGTATAATTAAACACTGACAGAGAACATGTATAGAAATATTATTTTCAAAAAATTCTTCGCGACGAAAATCTGCAAAAGGACTGCAACAA